>PNEQ01050210.1:0-16252 GCA_003012365.1 Medauroidea extradentata
CCAAAGCACAAGCCCAGATCCCAGAGCTCGCGATGTGAGCTGCTCGGCTTCCAACCTGAGAGTGCCTCCCCTCTCCACGCGCCGCAACACCGCGGCTCGCTCGCCTCGCTAGCGCTCCTGCCGCCGGCCGGCGGAACTCGACCACCCCCTCCCTCCAGGTCCACCCCTCCATGGCCAGTGGAGCGGAAGGTCCGGTGGGAAAGGGGAGGCTAAGACACCGTCAACCGGGGCGATCCCTCTCTCGTAAAGAGGCGGCCGAAGCCAGCCTCGAGGTTCATAACAAATAGGAGCAAACAGAGACACTGCTCAGGCCCCAACTCAAAACTCAAGAAAAACCCCACAACAGAAACTAAAGAAACTAAAACCCCAAAAAGAAACAAACCCAAGAAAATACGACCTAAAAGCAGTAGCATCCGTTCAAGGAGAAATGAGGAGGAATAGAAAAGGAAGAGGAGTAACAGAGTAATAACGGAAGAATGGGCAGTGAGAAACAGTCTTTTCCCAAACTCATGCCAACTGACAGTTTACGGCTTCTAAACTAGTTTATTTTGCTCACCACAATCTAGGTTTTTGAGACCTTTTCTCCTTCAATCTTGAGACTAAGGGAATACTTTTGGTTCAGAGTAAAACTGTTACATTTGTTTCCACTCATTTAGCAGCATTAATACTGTAATCTAGTGGTTCCCAAACTGGGGATCGCGGGCTGTTTTGAGAGAGATCGTGTCAGGCTTCCAATATAAGTTTAAAAAATAGAAAAACACTCGATAAAACTGAAAAATGTAAAAATGAAGATCTAAACAACTGACTAAACTTAAAATGTAAATTAATGCTAATTACTGAGACAGTAAATATGTGAGTAAATTTTATTTGTTGAAATGGAAGAGGTCGCTGTTAAAATCGTACACAAAAAGGGCTCTCAGTTAAAAGTTGTACCCAAAAGGGGGTTGTAAGACCAAAAACTTTGGGAACCACTGCTGTAATCCAAAATCATTGACAAAATGTGTGAGAGTCGTCAACAAACAGAAAGCAGAATTACAGTCCAAACCTAAATAAAATTGTAATACAATCAGAATAACGAAAGGAGGACTTCAACACTTGATCAGTCAGTTCAAATGCTATACGAACTCAAAAACCAAAATGCCAAACCAAACATCAGAAATATAAAATGCAGCAGTAAATAGAAGAAAACGGCCTCGACATAGGTAGCTTATTAAAAGGTGTGGTTAAGCAATCAACGGACTGCGCCTTCAGGCACCGTATGATGCGCTCCTTTCAAATCACAACTACCACAGTTTATGACCAATTTTTGTCATTCCTTTTTGGTTTTTCATCTCACGATATGGCAGCTACAAGTAGTACTGTAATTATACACACCTCTCATTCCATCACTATAGATGCAGGAACTGTTTTATTTTGTGATTTTTAATAATTTTTTCTTATTTTTAAAATTTTTAAGATGTTTAAATGGTTCCTGAGAGATGGCTTCCAAAATCACTTCTTTGTAAAATTCAGTACTCGTAAAGTCAGGGTTCTACTGTACTGTACATGGAGACGAAAGATACCAGGTTCATTGGCTAAATTTAGCCAATCTCAATGTTACAAACACTTTGCTTAGTTTTACACAGTATTCTTACAAACCATTTGTAGAATCACGACTCTACTGTAGGGCACTAACATACAGTATGTACTTACAATACACGATGAGGCAGGACAGAATGTGCTAACATTTGCATGGCGACAGTTTACGAAAAAGTAAGACAAAAAATATGTTTTTAGTTTGTACGAAAAGTGAATTATAGCAGCGTTGATACCCACAAATTAGACAGTAAAATTTATTTTCTTTAGACATACAATAAAACACCATTTTACACAAAGCAAGGTCTTTGAATAGCGTATGAACAACGAAAGACCAAGGAAATATTTTTTGTTTACAGAAATTAAAATTAAAATGAGATTTTCATGGTAGGAACGTTCTCACCATACATATTTGCTTTACCAAAAAATTGGGAACACAACTCTGACATGAGTTTTTTAATTTATCAGCAAGCAAAAATACAGAACGCCTCCCTGACTCACCTTGTAAGCACACAGAGAGTAAGATGGGCAACTGACCATAGGAAGGACTAGATGTTTGCAATGCCATCCTGTGTAACATGATGAACACTACATAGACAACAAAACAGTGAGGTTAGGTTCTCATACAAAAAAAAATATGTTGTTCCATTTAAGTACTGTATTTATGTACGGTACAAGTAAGAGTTGGCTTGTAATTTATCTTGTTTCTTATTACTCTCATGTTGAAATGTCTTATTACAAGTATAGAATTAAAACTGGTGACATCTTAAATAATTCTATGTATTTTTATAACACAATGTTACATGAACAAATAGTAATACACAAGCATGTTTACATTGGCAGCAGTTAAATGGTCGACTTGTCAGATGCTCAGACTCTTAATTGCTACATCAACTGCCGTGAGAGCGAAGAATATACTTCTGTATGATACGTTATCAGCAGTGCTTAATAAACTGTGCAATCCAGACATATCAGCTTCGTCGTGGTTGCTGACATACAGTACTGAAACATAACTTCAGCACCAACATCCCAGTCTTGAAGAAGACAAGTGAGCAGCACGGGCAGGCTGCCAACACAACAGCAGTAAAAAGGGTACTGCTTCACTCAGAGCAACAATCAATCATTTCATCAGTTGCACCGACTGTGCTGGAATAACTATCAACTGTGGCAGAATCAACTTTTTTTATCATTGATGCTTGTAACTACGTTTTCAAATTTGCTAAGTATGCTTACTGGTATAAAGAAAACTACTAATAGTAATAATTTCTGAATTGAATACAAGAATGAAAATTGCACCAAAACATAATATTATAATATTTCTAATACTAACATAGTGTTTTGAATTTTGTGCTCGAATACTTGTTTCAAATGTGACTAGTGCCAACACAATTCTATTGATTGAAATCAGTTAGTACGTTCAAATGGAGCAAGAGTTTTCTCAACTACAGTACATACACAATAACCGTGTTCTATACGTAACTGATGGTGATAGACAAATATATTTTCTGTTTGAGAAGCTGATGTCTCTCGTGCATGCATGGTTCTCAGTAACCGTTGATCGTAGTTCACCGTCATCAAGCGGCTCGTCCCCCTCAACTCAGCCACGCTTCCTGACGGGGTGGAACTGACCGGTGGCGTCTGGCACAAAGTAGCGCTCCCACACTTCTGCATGCACAGCCCGCGGCAGCCACGGCTTACCTCTACCACTCCACCGCAGCAGCCTGGCGTGCTCCACAAACTGCTTCGAATGGCGACCGTCCCCTGATCCTGCAAACATGAACAACACTTCTGTTCATCATAACTGCCAACCTTCCCCGACATACAGCATATGACAGCTAAGAGAGCAGTGGTTATACCTCATGACTGCTAACCTTGAATCGACGCCACCCTTTTGCGTTACAGGTTGTGTTCCCCGAGGAAGCTGAAGGCCTGCGGCTGAGACCGAGTGGGAAGAGGGAGGCCTCAGGGGATCGTATGTTGAACCTATGTACGCCCCGATGAGTGAAGCCGAGGGGAGCCACGCATCAGTCAAACAAAGGTGTAGAGTATCTCACTTTTAAGAGGCAGGTATCTTTGTCACTCAACTGTTAAAAGTGTTCCCGGTGGAGTCGCTGTTTGCGGTTGGAGAGAGGCTTGGGCTCGAAGCGCGCCTCTGCCCTGAGCTGCTGTACCCGTCAGGGGGGCGGTGGCGTGGCCTGGTGCGGTGATTTCGGAGGACTTATGACAGGTGGAGGCCCTTGGGCCATGGGCCGCAAGATCCGACTGAGAGAATCTCTGTTGCGCCTGTGGGCGCATTGCTTACCGCCGGAGGGTATTTGCTCGTAGTTTACCTGTTTGAGAGTGCCTGGCACTTTAAAGGACAATTGTGATCCAGGTACTTTCTTAGGTGTACCATCACCTCTCATCATATAGGCTAACCTCACCAAAGGTGATGGTAACTAACAAGTACACAGAAACAAGAACATGGGTTGTGACTCCCTATTATTCGCAAGAACGTTTCGGCAAGCAATGTGAACAAATCTTAAAATCTCAGTATAGTAATGGCAGTTAATAATTGGCAATAACTGCAAGAATCATCACAGTATTCCAACCAATCAAGAAAGAGGGTAATCTATAAATTAACTTCAAGGAAAACAACATGGAATTCCGTGTGTCAATTCCAGAAGAGATTTATTCATGAACCAAAACATAACCTTAAACAAACTTATTAAATAAATTGCCACCATGAATCAAAACATTAGAAATTAAAACACAAAAAGGTAAGCAAATAAAATTGAACATTAACTTTACAAAATGCTAGTGACAATATGGAACATAAGAAGCCCTAGTCGAGAATCCTGAGCAGGGTGTAGCCAAGACAAAAACATATACAAAATATTGGTTAGCCCTATACTTATAGGAAACTAACTCGCACAACATATGCTGAGTACACTTCCTCAGTAGCAAAACCCTAACACAGAATCGTGGGGACACACGCCCCTACACATAATCACAAACTCCAGCATGTTCTACCTCAGTAGTATGCACACATTAACAACACCATGACACAGTCTCATGAAGCTGTCACATAAGGTGCATGAGACATATCTAACCGTTTCAATACTATTGTTTATCTGTAAGTATACACATTCTCTGTCAAAACCTAACCTTCAAATTACACGCCTGCAATTATTAATTAACAAACATATGAACTATAGAAGTTAAATGTCTGACCCTCTCTCTCTCTCACACAACCAAAAATACAGAAGTTACCAGAAGTTGAACTGAGAAAATCCAGAATGCGAACGTTGCCTTGAATTACACAGCAAAAGAGAAAAAATCACAAACAGCACAAAACACGAACGAAACACTAGGACTTGGGCCATTATGCTACAGGACTTCAACTCAAGAAAAACCCAAACAAGAAACTAAACAAGGCGCCTAAAATTAATCAATTATAAGTCCTGCAGCATAACAACCCATTCCACAATTACAAAGACGAATAACAAGAATAACACTTACATTTCCCAGGTAGCAGACTGAACGCACATACAAGGAAAACACAAGAATTTATACAAGTGGCGAGCATGAATATAATTGCAGAAATAGTCCGCCCAACATGGCAGAGCAACTATAACAAGTTAAATTACAATAAAATAATTATCACCATTAAACCTGAAATTACATAATAAAAACACAACACAATTATTATACTACCTGCTACATACAATATTAACCACATATAAAACTCTTATCATAAATTCACAATTAAACACGAAATTTACTATAATAATGCTTGGAAACAATTTGTTGAAGTTTGGTAACTGTCACTGGGGCGTAGCTAGTGTAGCGCGAGGCTGGCTGCACTGTCTGCACCTGTGTCTCTGCTTAGTCTATATTACATCTATGGCGAAGAAAGCCATGATTACATATGGTGTCGTAAAATATTCCAAACTATAAGAAATGGAATATAAGGTACTTAAGAGTTTCTGGACACGTGGAAGTGTTTGAAATATACCCGTGGAGAATAATACATATATATTCCTGATATCTTGCAAAGTCTGAACTGTCTCAAGCGTCGTCAAATCACGTCATGTACCGATACAGTCGGTTCAATGCCACTGTAACGTAGTTGACGATCTGTAGAGTCTTGTTAACGATACATTTGGGATAGAATCTTCACATAATTCGTGAAAGGAAGTGCGGGCCCCGGTGCAAAGGTATCAGGTGATGCGTTCGCGGTGGAGTGTGCAACTTTTACCCTAGGGTCCTGCAAAGCTAGGACATCGTCTTGGCTGACATGGATTTCCAGGACATCAGAAGTTGCACTCATTGGAGGAAAATAAGTAACTTTATTTGACACGTGTATTACACAGGAAAATAGCACATGGTACTGTAATATAAAGACATTACATGTTATTATTTACAGTAGAACCCTGTTATAATGAAACTTTCTATAACCCTTTCCTGGCTATAAGGCTTGTTATGATTAGTCCCTTAGACTGTTTTATAACAAGAAATTACCTTCTTATAAGGAATTACCTTTTATGAATAACTCACTTTTGAGTCCCTAAAGAAACATTATAAAAGGGTTTCACTGTAATTAGTTTTGGTAATGAATACATCCGTAAATTTTAACGTCATGTATGTATATTATTTATTCAATTTTAGATAATTTTAAATTATTTAAGGAATTATGTATTCTTTTTAATGCTTCAAAATTTAGTTAAATTCACTTTTATTTTCTGTTTGTAATAATAATGTTAGGTCATCCTTCCATTTAGTCTTGGTCATGGCCGTAGAAGAACAGGTCTGGACACTCAACTGGAAACTTGACCGCATTGTTGTTTGGCTGCAGTTCGCCAAGTTACTGAGAATGTGTGCGTGTTTGGTGCTTCTATCAGGGCACTCGGGCTCAAACTTCACCAACTTCCCTCTCACTTCTAATCAAAATACATTTTTTTATCAATTTATGAAATACTCCCTTCGCTTTCAATCCTAAATAATGACTTCCGCAATCTTTTTTTTAATTTATAATGTAAACACTGGAAAAAAGTGGACAGAGTTTGAGCTCGACCGCCCTGATAGTAGCACCAAACACTCACACATTCTCAAAAACTTGGCCAACTACAGCCAAACAAGGGGGTCAAGCAAAATACATTAGTAGATAGATTAGTGTCCAACGTGGTCTTGGTAAAACATTTCTCTTTGGTTTTGAAGTCTGTTATTTGTTTATCAAGGAAAAATGGCTAGTACAGCAAAGAAAGCTTGGAATCAGTAGAAATTAGTAGAAAAATTTTCATTTGTCTGAAATTCAAGAATGTAAGCTACACTGAAGCTTTTGGCTGTGTTAAAATGGTTGTGTAACTCATAATTATATGCAACACGAGTTGAGTTACCATTTTAGAAAGCTGGAGCACAGGAAGATGTTTGTTTCAACCTATTAGTTTCAGGGTTGGAAATTGTATCTACAACAGATAATGTAAAATAAGATGAACTTTTCCTTTTTCTGCTTCCTAGGTATCTTGTTGAGCTTTTAAAGTTTATTTTCAGTCTGTTTTTTTTTTAAATCACCTAGAAGTCACAAGGGTCTTGTATTACCGACAAATGCTGCCTATAGAATGTTTCATCACAAGTTATAAAGAAAACTTCTTCTAAATTAAATATTGCTCAAAAAGGACACTAAACGTTTTAGTTTCCCTTTTCCTGTAAGAAAATATTGTAAGGAAGGATGTAGGAGTAGAGAAACTTAATGCTCATTTTATTTTATTTTGCCATCTGTAAACCTCCACCATGCCTGCGATACAGTATTGCAAATTTTGTTACTTTTATTGAATTACAGTAGAACCCTGATTTAACGAAATGCCTTGGACCCAAAAATATTTACTCTAAACCAATGTTTTGTTAAATCCAACTTCACTTCCCCCCTCCTCCCGTCAACAAAAAAATGGTGAAATCCTCGGGCATGTTTTGTCGGAATTTAAGGTAATTTTAAATAAGTATATAGGCTCAAAACAATAACAAAACACATTTACCGACAACAGGTAAGCCACAACCGTGAAAAGAAAAAAACGGCGAAAAAAACTTAAAAACTTTTAGTGCAACGCGCGAGCGTGCGCATGGTGAGTTAGGCCGTCCTTGCGCACGCCATCAACCCGTGAGACATAATGACTAACACAGCCGAGCCGTCAATCTTTTCGTCTATCTCCCACCCGCCCCACCAACAAAATTAAGGAAATTCCCACAAAAAATTGTAAAAAAATAAAACTGCAAGGAAAACTGGATTAAAAGTTTGCCAGACAACTGTAAAATAATAATTAAATACGCGCAGCGGCGACCATTATAGCTTGTATGCAGACGCACTCGTGAAACAAACTCGTTGGTTTGCTAGCTAAAAATACTTTGCACTCCATTAATTTTTAGCATTGGAGAAACTAATTATTTACGTTTACGGTAATAAATTAGTTGTAAAAAGTCTGCATAAATAACATTACGTAAATTATTATGAACTCGCTTGTTTTATCACGGGACGCGAGTGTGAATAATCACACTGACGTGCAGCGCATTCTAACGGAGACGCGAAGCACTATCTATGAATTGGTTCTTGCGCTGCCCACTGCCGTACTGTGGAGACTGAGTACCTAGATGCTCGTTCACTCGTTAGCCGCCAGGATGAGGATCTAGGCGCGCACTTGTTATGCAACATAGTGGCGCTCGCTCGGCCGCACCCACGTGTATCTCAAAATCATTCCTGCGGCCAAAGTTTCCAATGAATTTTAACAAATTTTTTTTTTCTCGACGGATGGTTTAAGCTTTTCTACTGAGAAATAAGAATATACTGCGGTCGGTGCTAGTATTTTTAAAGTACTTAAATTACAATTAATATTCAATTTTACCAAATTCACTTAGTTATTTAATACATTTTTTTTGTTATATTTTGAAGGTTCCTGAAAATTCTTTCATTAAATCACCGTTTTCGTTATTCCCGAGTTCGTTAAATCGGGGCTCTACTGAAATGATTGCCTGTTTTCCTTTTCGTCGAAAAACGCAGCCTTTCTATCTTAATGTCAAATGTTATTTACTTGTATTGTCTTCACACAATATTATCAATTATCATGTTTTACCTATTCTTGTGCCCACCTACGCAAATTTACGACAAATTTATGTCATAATAATTTTCTACTGCACAAAATTGTGTATCAATTTAATCTTTTGCAGTAGGTAGGCCTACATGAATGTGTCCTGCTGCTCGCTGCCATTAGCCGGCGACGATCCCTCACCGTGCTAGGTGTTGGTAGGTAAGATTATGGAATGTTAGCAGGTTGTACCTCTAGAAGATCTCTGTGAGTGCGAGCATGAGTAGGTAGGGTGATTCTTCTAGAGAGGTTGTACTAGAGCTATCCTCAACCCAGTAAGAGACTTGCTGAGTAAGCCATCGAGGAAGATCTCTAGTGCTAGCACAGTGAGTGGACATCATTTTATAAAAGTGTGAAGGCTGGAGTCACTCGCCTTACATTAAGTTCCATAACTTGATACACAGGTTGAATTAATGAAGAGAGAGAAAGGTAATTCAGTTTCACAGGGTGTATATTTAAGAATAACACAAGCTACAGTCACTTGGTACAGATGAACATTTCATGAAATACGATACATGGTACAACGGGTCACTTGATATGAAAGAACATCACACGATCGACTTGGGCAAAGTTGAATTACACAAGGGTTACATTAGATACGACAATTTACAACAAGACAGGTTTTGATGACTACCACTAGCTTACAAGGCACTTCGGGCCATTTTACATGTTGAGGATTCAAGACCTGGCCAAGGGCTATAGTCACTTTGTGATCACTCTAATCACTTAGGAAGGTTACTAAATTCAATAGCCTCTGGACATGACCTCTAGGTCAATTACTACTGACAATTATGGAACTGCAGGCTGATAAGATACACGATGGAAGACAACTTACAACAATACATGCTTTTACAGATACTACTAGCATTAAGGCCTTGCCAAGGTTATCATTAATCTGTGATCATGCTTAATCACTTAGAAGGTTACTACATTTCATAGCCTCTGAACAACATGGCTCCTGGGTCGATTAGCTACTGACAATAAGTGCGCAACAACACTTTACTAATTATTGGAGTACAAGTCATGGAAGTTGGCTGGAAGAGTGTTTAAGTTAAATTCCCCTTTTATGTACTAGGCTGCAAGATAAATGAAGATACAAGGCTATTAAGCTGTCCTAGCTACAGTAGACATGGGTGCAGAAGGAAGGTGCGGGTAGGAGGGGTGGGCTTAGGTGGCTATTACAGACCACAACCCTGGAGAGGAAGGCGGGCTTCGGTGGCCATTACAGACCACAACCCTAGGTAGAGGGTGCTGAGCGGCCCGACCCGAAGGCCGAGCCGCTGACAACTCTTGCTGCTGGGGCTGTCTGGCCCCCCCTTACATACCTTTATCAAGATGGCCGTCAGGCCGCTTGGAGCTGTCTGCTTCGGCAGTGGCGCCACCCTGCGCACACTGAATTTATTTACTCGTGGCATGAAATTACTTGGTAATGTAAACAAACTTCCCGACATACGTGAATTATGCCAGCGTTGCCGTTAAACAATATACTTAGCACATATTAACATTCATATCAACATTGGACATATTTCTAGGCAATAAATAATCATTCAATATATATTTACGTGCATATTTCCCATGATCACTGTTTAATGCGCACTACAGAGTTCTGTGCAAGGGATTGTTAACAATGCAAGGCACTCGGCCATGTTTGTCAATAAACTCAGGTACAAGGTTAACAAAGTTACAAGGCATAATTATACATTGAAAATGCACACTGGATAAACATTAAAGGTACGTGATTATTTTTACAAATAAAGGGTACGACCTAAGATTATTACCAGTCTACATACCCTGATGTAAACAAACGGCAATACGTGATTGGCAAAGGTGCGGGCAAGCGATAGTGCTTTTAGGTTATAGTACTCAAGTGTTAAAAATCGAGGGCGAGCGTTAACATATTTTATAGTTTGACGTGACGGCGATGCATCAAATGTGCAGTAGTAAAAAGGAAAGGATCAAGAGTCTCCCTTCACAAGAAGTCGTCTGGGAGGGTTGAGGGTTTCCCTTCACAAGAAGTCAACTCGGAGGGTTGAGGGTTTAGCACGTCTAACATAATTAACCCTTTTACTTACATACAAGTGGAAACTTGAATTAAGGTAAGAATTTAGTTTAATTGCTTGGATGGACCAGGGGTAGAGCTATTCCACGTTTTTAGGCTTAACCTTAAAGGGACAAGCTCGGAGGGCAAGCATCTAAGAATGACGTTAGTGGCGTTGCGTCAAGCATCCTCGACATACCCCAACTGGCAGCTAAGAGAGCGGTGGTTATACCCCACATGACTGCTAACCTTCCTCGACTTACACCACCTGGCAACCAAAAGTGTTGACAAATTTTTGCTAACAAGCATAAAATAACCAATAAGTTACTTTAAACTACTTTTTGGAAGTAAAACTTGTAATACAGCAAATATTACAGTACGCTACAAGAGCGCAGAGAAATATTCTACAGCACTTCAGATATATATGAACAATAGAATAAATACTGTATTGCAACATGGCACAATGAAAACTTGGCAGGAAGTAGAGACCTGGATAAGAAAGAGCTGTGCAGGAAGAGAAGCCACATACCCAGGTGTTGTACATGCCAGGCTGATTGCAGACTGGACACTTGACCATGCAGTACTACCGACATTGCCAAGTCAACGTCATCTAGGGCAGCGTGGGGCCCCATCAGTGGCTCTCTGCAAACACCATCAGTCGCTCCTATTGTTTCATCATGCCACTACAATACTAAGTCAGACTATACATTGTGTCTCAGTGTTGCTGCTGGCGTAGTATTGTGAAATACTTGCGTAACAGGAGACGCTATGACCAAACAGCAGCACATCAACACACTCACCATACAAACAAAACATGCACCAAGTATCTTGCTTGACAGAAGCTAGACTTAAATTTGCCAACGTGGAAGTACAGTGAACCCTCGATAACTCAGACTAAAAGGGGGGAGAAGCTGTCCGAGTTACGATTTGTCCATGTTATCGAGGGGTGTCCGGGGAGGTGGGGTAATCAGTCATTAATCACAAGAAACGCGAAGAAATTAGTACGCTATTATTTCTACAAGCAAAAGAGGCTGCAATAAATACTGTTTTGTACGTAACTATCGTATCAAGTTACGGGACGGCCACCATGCAGTGGGAAAATTAACGTAACGTAACATGGAGGACTATAAAAGAATGTCAAACAATGTGACCAGTCAGATCTTTATTTATTTTTTATGCTGCTACTTCTGGCTGATCCTTTTTTTTTATCTCTGTGCTAGAAGCTGGCATCAGGCCCCCTTCTATCACATAAAAGTTTTCGTGTGGCTGACGACAGCCAATGTGCCTGCACCCTACACGTGTGAGAGAGATAAGAAATGATCGTTGGAGATAAGCTAGGGAGGTTGCGAGCGGAAGTAGTCAAGGTCAACCGGTACAGTCTAATGCAATACAAACGCCGCACGTGACCACATGCATCTCACACAAGATGTTTACATTGAAAAATGCCTTACGTCCGTATGTCACAGCGTAGGGGCAGCAGCTAGCTGCTATCCTGATAGTTACCCTACCCTCCTACAAAGTTATAAAAGGTATAAAAATAATTTTCTTCGTATACATGAATAAAAACGGTACTGTAATTAACAATCCTTCTGGTTCACTGTACATTATGTGAACACATTTTAACACTACTAATTTTAAAATATAATTTTATGTATTTAAATTGCATCATAGAACACATAATTTACAGCTTTATTCTTACACAAATTGTCATATTATAAAGCAATACAATTTTAATCATGTTCTACAGAGTTACCGTATCTACTCGCGTAATCGCCGCATATTTTTGACCAAACTTTAGGCCCAAAAATGGGGTGCGACCATTATAAAGAGTTTTCAAAAAAATTAACTTCTATATTTTTTTTTGGTGTAGAATATAACAAATGTACATTTTTTTCTATATTTACTCGTTTATAACGTGACCATTTCTTCTGAAATAAAGAAAAAGATTTTGTCGGTGTAGCCTACAGTACACATGGAAAAATTAAGACTACAAAATCTTGTTAATCCATTCATGTGCGTCACTCAATGAAAATCGTTTAAAATTGTCCCGCATAAGACCTTTACATTTTACGGTCCATTACGTGTACGCTATTATTTACCGTGAAGTAGTTTATAAACAAATCAGATTCACGCTTTTAAAACGTTACAACTCTCCAGACGCCTTTACGATATCAACAGAGCATCATCAACCAGCGAGCGTGACACATCGTGTCCGGCTTGGGCATGGATGTTGTGTTGTTCTTTCACCACCTACACCGGCTCTTGAAAACATCGTTGTTAAAGGGGCGTAAAACCTTCTCACCAATTTTTCTACATCGCAATGCAAAGCAATGATTTTTAATTAGTTTTTTTAATGTCCGGGACAATTTGTTTTGCAACCCTGAATTCATTGTACATATCAGAACCAAATAATTATCAGTTTATGTTCATTGTAACCCGTAGTTACCGTCATTTCACAAGCACCACACTGAAATGTTTGTTTACGACACATGTGCGTGTCTGGCTCGCAGGACGAAGAGGGAGGGAAGATAAAGAAGTGAGAGGTCAGCCTGCTGCGTTGCATCTTTACTCGCGCGTCGCGCGCCTCGCTAGCAACATTTTACCACACGGAACTTGCCAGATATTTACTGTAAGATTATTAAATGCTAAGTAGCGATGGACGACTACGTTATAAAGTTTAATACTGTTCTAAAATATTATGTGATGAATTTAAATCCAGCAGAAACGATTTTTTATGTCTTTTAACCAAGAAATAATTAATTAAAAATTATTATTATTTCTTTTTTAAATTCTGTCTGAGTTATCCGAAGTCCGGGACATCGAGGTCCGAGTTATCGAGGGTTCACTGTATGACATATTTATTGCATGGCTAGAGCGATACAACATAAAGTTATACAGACACAGAACATTCTACATGATGTACATTAAAACCCAAATTTTAAGAAGTCTCAAGGTTGTCAAAAATGACAACTCAATACCATAAATACATAATTCAATACTGCTGAACCATCAATGCTATTGCCAATCCGTACATATGACTACTTAGTACATCAAACCACACGATACAGTTGACAAATCAATAGAGCTGACCACTCAATACATTGACAGTGTGATACAGCTGACCACTTAATACAGTTGGTCACTCGATACAGCCGACAACTCAATACATCAGACTAATCAATACATCTGACAACTCGATAAATGTGATCACTCGATACAGTAGACTACTCAATACAGCTGACCACTCAATACAGCTGACCACTCAATACATCTGAACATGTAATACAGCTGACCACTCAATACCATTGACCCCTCAATGACCACTCAAAATCGCCATGAAGTTGTAGGTATGTATGCTCCAAAACCCCAAAAACTGCTTGTTTTATGTTAACATTAAATAATTTCTAATCATATTTTGTACTTTAGTGAATGCTCTGATGAGTGTAGAAATATCTGACAACTTAGAGGTTATATGCATGCATGCACACACACAAACACACAGACAGAGAGAGTGAAACATTCACACACATATGAATGAGGCACAGTACAGGAAGAATAATTTACTTTAATTATGGTAGTTGTCAATAACTTTCAAGTGTATAGAAACCAGTCACGTTGGACAAGAAATAGAAAATAGTGTGCCATATAGAAAAGAGGAGAATACAGTAGGATCACGTCATAGCGAACACGGAAATAGCGAAAACACGGTTATAGTGAAGTCTTTTTGAGGAACCGTCAAAAAATCACAAAAAAATTCCATGAAATATGTGAATTTTATGAGTACAAACATGTATGGTGAGTCATGTGAAGCAGGCATGCAGCGAGATTCGTGACCATGTGAAGCAGGTTTGCAGCGATGTGCGTGAGCTTGTGAAGTGTGTAGGTACATATTTGTTATCTTGACAGTCGGATATATATTTTACCTCGACCCCTCGCGACGACACCTCCCTGTGCTACCCGCTGGCACTGTCACGTGAGTCATGCTTCTGCCTGGACATCTCGCTTCCCTCCCCAAACCAAAGCACACATTGTTCTAAAAATATAATTGTGCCCTTTATTTCCCCCACCACTTTTCAACCCAGGTGACAGTTGGCTACGTTTCTGTAGTTAATAATTGTGCTTTCAACCGTGTGTAGTTTCACATACAGCTGGCTTTCTGATTTTATTTATTGATTACGATTTTGGATTTTGATATACGTACAATCGAACCCCGCAACTACAATATTGGCTACTACAACAATGCAGCTACGACAGTATTCTCAATTCCCGCCAAATCAGGAAAGATTCTTTAAAATACTGTATGTTCATTAGAATTAAGCTATAATTAGAGGCCCTGAATTTTTGCAAATGCGAAGGAACAGCGATAAAATGCGAAAATCTCTTAGAAAATGATAAATTCTCCGGGAGAGCGGCCAGACACACTGTCGTCAGGCGCTCCCAAAAATCTTCTGCTCAGCTCAGATGACGACACGGCTATTTGGAACAAGAACTGCGTGTTCTGACTGAATAACGGCGGACATATGCACTGTTTCTTCAATAAGAATAATTGCCGCCGGCTGTGCTATACCTAAGTCACGCAAACATCACGCATACAGAAGAAATGCCTTTGGGAGATATAGCGCTGTCTCTTTCCCTCACACACACTTAACACACAACTACTCGTGCTTATCTCTGCTTAGCTTGCTACAGCTCATATTTTACTCTGTAGACCTTCAGCTTTTTGAGATAAGCAGCTAGGACAGCGGATGAGAGGACGCATTTGCTGTTCTGATTCACCTTCATGCTCACACAGTCGCAGTATATGGTTTTTATCTTTTAGTTTAATGGCGATTTCAAAATTTCTGTACACTAATCATAAATTATAATTTAACACACTAAATGTCCCATAAACTTGAGCGAGAAGCAATAAATCCTTGCGGGCTGGCTGGCCGTTGCATTGTTCAACTATCGTACACACCGTCAGGAAGAGCATGGGAACAAGAGTAATTAACTTTTTTTGTCTTGGAACGAGTGTGTTTGGACAGCTGAAAGGGAAGAAAGAAAACTAAAAAGTAAAGGAAAAAAATCTCAGGTTGTGGGCTACGCGTGAAAACGAGCATGTCTAGCATTAGCACTGCTTTTCAACGAACTGTCTATCTAGATTTGGTAGCGCTCGCATATGTCACGTATGTTTTCTGTCGGCACACTGCCGGAATAAAATCACAAACTTGTGACCTTGCTCAAAGTCAATGCGTACACGTGCGCCCACTTCTGTTACTGCTAATTAGCTTCGAACATAACTTTGTACCGCCACTGAACACAATTCACGACTAGTGTGCAAAAATAAAGCTTCTAGCACAGAGATAAAAAAAAAAAAAAGGATCAGCCAGAAGTAGCAGCATAAAAAATAAATAAAGATCTGACTGGCCTCATTGTTTGACATTCTTTTATAGTCCTCCATGTTACGTTACATTAATTTTCCCACTGCATGGTGGCCGTCCCGTAACTTGATACGATAGTTACGTACAAAACAGTATTTATTGCA
>PNEQ01050236.1:0-12296 GCA_003012365.1 Medauroidea extradentata
CGGTTGACTGACAAACACCTGTTGCTGCACTTGCCGACTCTATGACGTTGTAATTTAATTTATATAAACGTTTCTGTTCTTTTAAATGTGTAACAACATTGTAAACTATTTCCCGAGCTTGCCCTCGTAATGGTGTACCGGCTGAAATGCGCGACTTAATTCCCGAAGTGGACGCCATAAGACAACATCTTTATCGTATAGTGTAAACCGACCTGCGAAGCCCTCTCTCGCGAGCGACCCGAGCGACGTGTTCAGGCAAACGCACGACAGTACACTGATCCCCTCCACTCCACCCCACTCCAAACCACGTGACTGCTGCCTGACCTTGGGGTCTGCGCAGGCCGAAAAGAAACTTGCCGTATTATAACACATACAATTTTTTTTGCCATGGGTGTTTTATTTGCTGGTGCTCAGAATTTGGGTTTTATGCTTGTGGAAATACAATAAGTTGTGTTGTATCTTCTGGCATGTCTTCAGATTTGGTTATTTGGTTAAGAGTTTTTTTTTTTTAAGCTACATCAAAGGACACCAAACTATTATGTGTAATAGACTGTACCAAAATCCAAGAGTGAAATGCACTTTCAGTGCAGTAAGGTGATATAAAAATCATATAATGGGCCTATTGTTGTACTTTGTTGCGAAAAAAAATGCACTTTTATTTAACATAATCACATATAAATATTTAATATTTTAATTTTTAAGATTTTTGTTTAACTTTTGTTAAGGCTGAATTCATATCAAAAGAACTTTCGTTTTTGTTTTGATTTCGCAAAAGTTCATACTTTTTTTTTTTTTTTCATTTTCGTTTTGTTGGAAATAAGTCACTTTCGCACAACCCTACCTTGAAGTGGTGCTGGGTACCAGCCCACTTCTCACATGATGATGTTCAAACGTCTTAAAATATCTTCTCCCGCGACCTCCAACTAATATAGACACAATGGCATTGACACATTAAAGGTCTGACTGTGTGTTTAATTGCTGTGTGTGTTACTGTTAATGTTTCATTAGACATTTTTGAATTATCATACTATCAATATGTACAAAAATTGTTTGTAACTTCACAGGTGACTATCACAGAAAAGACACACAACGATTCAGCAACATTTACTGTCTTGCCAACAACCAACACCAGTCTATCCTACTGGTTCAATGTCCACTACGGGGCTAAGTACCAAGCCTCAGTAAAGACAGCCGTAGCCAACTCGGAAATGTCGCCGGTTGTAGAGTATTCTGCGCCTTACATCAAGCCACCTGGTCAGGTCTACGTGTTGCAACAGCAAAATGAAACATTCACTGGTTACTTTGTCTTCTGGAAACCGGCAGAGCTGCCTGGAAGACTAAAAAATTCTTCGTAAGTAATCAGTTTGTTGTAAGACACTTTACCCTTATATCTTTGTAAAATGTATGTGATAGTTAAAAGTTGCTTTTTTGATCAAACATTATTAAATGGCAGGAAATTTAGAAAAATAAATGTCGCTCGCCAAATGCTCATTCTTTCAGGGAAATCATTAAATGTTTGATTTTACAGAGAAGCGTTATTGTGTACCATGTATGCATGGAATTTGTGCCGCAACACTGTGTGTGATAAAACATTTGTGAGGTGCATGAATAACAGATTAGGTGTGAGTGTCCAACTTAAATGAGAAATGAAATATGATATTAAATTGATGCCTGCACTAGCCTTGTGGTTTTGCACCATCATAAAAACTGTACATGTTTTCAAATTGGCTGCTTCTCATTTCATTACAACATGAATCAACGTATCAATGACTTTCGTACTCTTTCAAAAACATCTGGTGTGTATCTAGAATTTTGGTCACATTATCTTAGCTAACACATCTTCCTTTGACTCAATGGGTGTGTCTTGACAAAGCCCCACAGGAAAAAGTAGAGTGCATTAAGGTCCGGAGGGCATGCTAACCACACAATAGGGCTCTGTCTCCCAATTCTCTGTGCTGGAAATGCCTTGTTGAGGTGATTACGTACAGTTCTTGTGTAATGTGGAGGGGCACCGTCTGGTTGAAACCACATACGTTGTAAGTTTTCAAATGTTTTTTTGTATAATTTTTTTCCTTTGTAGCTGTGACTTAACAATTGATGGTAACTGCAGTATGATGTTTGCTAAGAAACTTTTTTTTAATCACCATAAATTCCAATAAAATATAGCTGAAAATTTTAACTTTTTTTTTGGGGGGGGGAGGGGTTAAAAAATATAAATTTGGATTTAGCAAAACATCAATTTAGAGTAAACATTTCTGTATTAAATATGTACTTGTATATATTCTTACATAGTGCAATTTAGGTTTGTTTATCACCTTCCACTGTCTTGGATTTGTCATTCCATTCTATGAAACTAAATTGAAACATTGTGATTAATTTTGAAAGTTGATGATACAGATACACCTACAGTAAAACCTCTCTATAAAGACCTCTCATGGTTCCACAGAATAGTGTCTTTATATAGGTGCAGTCTTAATAAAGAGGTTTAAATGTTCAGTAACATTCCTATTTTAAAAGCCCAAGTTTCATGAGGAAAGGGTTGTTATAGAGAGGTGGTTGTTATAAAAGGGGTTGTTATAAAGAGGTTTTATTGTACTTATGGATTATGTATTTCCTAAAACTAAGCAGAGTTTTATTTTTGCGCTAAAACTTAGCAGAGTTTTATTTTTGCGCATGTGTTAACAAGGTTAATATTTTTAATTTACTGATTTACTGTGATGCAATAATTTGTTTTAAACTGACTATGAGGATACAAAAATAAATTGAGTTTTTAAACAACTAACATTATGGTATTATAGAAACCGATTCGAAACCCAGTTATAAGAACCGCTGATGATATCGGAATCCGTATATTTTAGAAACCGACTTGACACTAGTGTCTGCCAATACTTAACCTACTTTAAGTGAAACTAAACCAGATAAATCCATTGTTATTGCTTTTTAAAATAATATATCATAAAAAACAGCTGTTATGAGCATCAATTATGTTTGCCTTGTAACAAATAACTATTTTTATTCAATCTAAAATCTTTACAACATTTATCCATTGAAATAAATTTTATATCAGGTAAGGCTTATTGAACATTGCTTAAATATTTTTTAACATTAATGAATGTGTGTATTGTGCAGTGATTCTGGACTGATGGCAAAAGTTCAGAAATGTCATAAACATTCTAGTATAATATGCACTCATCTGCCACATGCGCTCCTATTTCTTGATTAGAAACTTGGTGACAAAAAAGATTTTCCAGTGAATTTTAAAGGCCATCTGTTCTGTACTTTGTTAGATACTAATGCCATTTTAAACTGTGTTATGCTTCAATAATTTGTGTGTTCTCCAAAACAAATTAAAAGTGACATTGTCAACTAGTCCATACAGCCTCACTTCTGCCACTTTTAATCACAATTGTTTTTCTTCCCAAGACTGTGTGCTCAGCTGAACTTTTTTTTCCCCCGTCCACCATTTGTGCTTTTAGTTTGGCCGTGTTAAAACAGGATGTCTACTAGGTCACTAAAGTCACGAAAGTCCCGAAAAAGTCACGAATTGTGAAAAAGGTCACGAAAATTATTTTTGTGTGTTTGATTCTTGTCGAATCATTTGTCAAATGTGCATGTTTACATTACTAGTATTTCTCGTGCACTGTGCAAGTAAAATAAATAACTAGTTTGTATATTAGTTATCATAGTCATCATCATAAAGACAACTTAAATTTAGGTATATATTGATTACAGATTTTAAAATTTGACATGCTTCGCGCTCTATGTTCGAGGAAACATAATGAAAATTGTCGGCCGTGATGCACTATTAATTAATTTTGTTTGAACAGTTTTCAAGAAAAACTCACCAAAAAGTCACTAAATTTTACTTTTACAATCTGGTAGACCCCATGTAAAAAGCCTGTCATGCAATTTTTTCTTTTTGCTGCTTTTATCAATTTCACTTTTAACATGTGGTAAATGTTTGCAACACTAGGCCTTTCCATTGTTGATAACTAATAGACACTACAGGTACTGTACATGCATAAGATATTTGAAACCTTGCTTCCCTGTTTTCTTTTTACTCGTATGTATAACATGGCCAACGTGTGTATGCGCATGTATGTGCACATGCATCCCTGTTTGCGTTTACTTGTACATTCCTCTGCCTATGAGTGTTGGTGACACTCCCGTTAATCAAAGTTTGATAATAAAGTTAATAAATATTAAATTGGCTTTTTATCAGTTCTGTAATTATTGACATACGTGTAATAAAAATTATTTATTTATGTCATGAAATCTTCAAAGATAAGGGAAATACAGCCTATTTTACTAAACACAGCATAAACCAACATATTTATATTTATGTCTACACTTTCCTGATAACTATATGTGTAAATAGTTGTATGAAATTCTGAAAAATATTTCCTCAGATATATTATATTTTGTTAAAATGATTAAAATGACAGCCAATTTTAAGTATGAATCTAGGATGAATGAAATACACAAAACACAAGTGGACTAAGTAGTTTGTGTGTACGAAGATAATTTAACTTAACCTCACAATGTCTAACTATGCTAAAAATATAAAAATGGCAGTCATTATAAAATTATGAAAACATTTTGAACGAAACATACTAAAACCAAGTTGGCTTACTAAGTAGTAGACATGTAATAACTATAACACAATTCTGAAAAATATTTCTTCAGATGTCATAGTACAGCAGAACCCCAATTTAACGAAATGCCACGGAACTCGAAAATTTTTACTCTAAATCGATGTTTCCTTAAATCCGACTTCATATTTTTAAACCCTAAACTCACAACCATCCCCCCCCCCCAAAACCCATTTTTTTTTTTTTTTTCAAAAAAAAAAGTTTAAATCCTTGGGCATGTTTATTCTGGATTTAAGGTAATTTTAAAAACATCTGTTAGCTCTAAACAATAACAAAACAAGTTTACCGTCAACAAGTAAGCCACAGCCTTGAAAGAAAAAAAATCTGTGAAAAAAACTTCCAGTGGAACGCTCGGCGAGCGTACGCATGATGAGTAGGCTGCCAGTGTGCCATCAACACGTGAGATGTGATGATGTAACACCGCTGAAGCATCAATCTTTCCATCTCTCTCCCACCCACTCCACCAACAAAATTCAGGCAATTCCCATGAAAAACATTTTTAAAAAATTGCAAAAAAACTGAATTAAAAGTTTGTGAGACAGTAAAATAGTTGAATACCTGTTGCCGCAGCCATTGTAGCTTGTAGGCAGCCGCGGTTGTGCAATAAACATGCTCGCTAAAAATACTTTGCACTCCAGCGTTTTTTTAGCATTTGAGAAACAAATTATTTAGGTTTACTGTAGTAAAATTGTTGTAAATAAAAAGTCTGTGTAAATAATATAGTTACCTGTTTTCTTTATAAACACGCTGGTTTTACTACGGGACGCGACAAAGTAATCATGCTGGACACCACTGCTTTTAGTAGAATTAATCTATAGAACACGCGGCACTGCAGCACATTGTAACGCGAAACACTATCTGTGAATAGTTCCTGTGCTGTCCATTGCATTATGCAACACAGCATCGCTTGCTCGGCTGCGCGTGCTTATTTCAATGTTACTCCCACAACCAAACTTTCCAACAAATTTTAACAGTTTTTTAAAACTTTTCAACAAATTTTAACAGTTTTTTTTTCAACGCATGGTTTAAGCTTATCTACTGAGAAATAAGTATAGTATAGTATATACTAGGACCTGGGGTAGTATTTTTAATACGCTAAGCATTATAATTTAAATTCCATTTTATCAGAGAGAGAGAGAGAGAGAGTGAGAGTGAGTGTGAGTGTGAGTGTGAGTGTGAGTGTGAGTGTGAGTGTGAGTGTGAGTGTGAGTGTGAGTGTGAGTGTGAGTGTGAGTGTGAGTGTGAATGTGAGTCTATATATATAGTGAACCCTCGATAATTCGGACATCGATGTCCCGAACTTCGGATAACTCGTACAGAATTTTTTAAAAATTTAATAATTTTTAATTAATTATTTCTTGGTTAAAAGACATAAAAAATAGCTTCTGCTGGATTTAAATTCATCTCATTATATTTTAGAACAGTATTAAACTTTATAACGTAGTCATCCATCGCTACTTAGCATTTAATAATCCCACAGTAAATATCTGGCAAGTTCCGTGTGGTAAAATGTTGCTAGCGAGGTGCGCGGCGCACGAGTAAAGATGCAACGCAGCAGGCCGACCTCTCACTTCTTTATCTTTCCTCCCCCTTCCTCCTGCGAGCCAGGCACGCACGTGTGTCGTAAATAAACATTTCAGTGTGGTGCTTGTGAAATGACTTTAACTACGAGTTACAGTGAAACATAAACTGAAAATTATTTTGTTCTGGTATGTGAAATGAATTCAGGGCTGCAAAACAAATTGTTCTGGACATTAAAAAGAAAAATTAAAAATCATTGCTTCGCATTGCGATGTAGAAAAATTTGTGAGAGGGTATTACATCCCTTTAACAACGATGTTTTCAAGAGCCGATGTGGGTGGTGAAAGAACAACACAACATCCATGCCCAAGCCGGACAAGATGAGTCATGCTCGCTGGTTGATGATGCACTGTTGCTAACGTAACGGCGTCTGGAGAGTTGTAACGTTTTAAGCGTGAATCGGATTTGTTTATAAACTACTTCACGGGAAATAATAGCGTACATGTAATGGACCGTAAAATGTAAACGTCTTATGCAGGATAATTTTAAACGATTTTCATTGAGTGACGCACGTGAATGGGTTAACACGATTTTGTAGTCTTAATTTTTCCATCATTACTGTACACCGACAAAATCTTTCTCTTTAGTTTAGAAGAAATGGTCACGTTATGAACGAGTTAATATAGAAAAAAATGTACATTTGTTATATTCTACAAAAAAAAATGTAGAAGGTAATTTTTTTGAAAACCCCATATAATGTCCGCACCCCATTTTTTGGGGCCTAAAATTTGGTGAAAAATATGCGGCGATTACGGGAGTAAATACGGTAACTCTGTAGAACATGATTAAAATTTTATTGCTTTATAATATGACAATCTGTGTAAGAATAAAGCTGTAAATTATGTGTTCTATGATGCAATTTACATACATAAAATTAAATTTTAAAATTAGTAGTGTTAAAATTTGTTCACATATTTAGAGTGACCCAGAAGGATTGTTAATTACAGTACCGTTTTTATTCATGTATGCGAGGAAAATTATTTTTGTACCTTTGTAACTTTGTAGGAGGGTAGAGTAACTATCAAGCTAGCAGTTTGTTGCTGCCCCTACGCTGTGACATACAGACGTAAGGTATTTTTCAATGTAAACATCTTGTGTGAGATGCGTGTGGTCACGTGCGGTGTTTGTATTGCATGAGACTGTACCGATTGACCTTGACTACTTCCGCTTGCTGCCTCCCTAGCTTATCTCCAACGATCATTTCTTATCTCTCTCACACGTGCACGCACATTGGCTGTTTGCCAGCCAGACGAAAACTTTTATGTGATAGAAGGGGGCCTGGTGCCAGCTTCTAGCACAGAGATTAAAAAAAAGGATCAGCCAGAAGTAGCAGCATAAAAAAATAAATAAAGATCTGACTGCCCACATTGTTTGACATTCACGTTACGTTAATTTTCCCACTGCATGGCGGCCCTCCCGTAACTTGATACGATAGTTACGTACAAAACAGTATTTATTGCAGCCTCTTTTGCTTGTAGAAATGATAGCCTACTAATTTCTTTGCGTTTGTTGTGATTAATGACTGATTACCCCACCTCCCCGGACACCCCTCGATAACACGGACAAATCGTAACTCGGACAGCTTCTTCCCCCTTTTAGTCCGGGTTATCGAGGGTTCACTGTATATTGTTATTGTTTGAAGGTTCCTAAAAATCTATTCGTTACTGCGCTGTTTTCATTATTCCAGAGTTCATTAAATCAGGGATTTACTGTATGCTAAAAATATAAAACTGGTCACCATTAAGAAAATATGAGTACTACATAAATGAAACACACAAATGTCAAATCAAGGTACTATTGTATATGTATACCAAGTCTGATGAACTCTGTCCACAGGTTCAAAAGTTTTTTATAGAAGGGAATGGCGGGGGGGGGGGGGACAGACAGACACACGCGCAGGAAAGTGATCTCTTAAGCCTAACTAAAACAGGCTAATAACTTAAGCTTAATGATCCGAGAACTAGAACCAAAATTTTGTATTACATTGGTTTTAATCAAAGAGTACACAATCGAATTATTATTTTTGAATTATTCTTGCAATGGAGGTGAGTTACAAACTAGAGAAGTATTTTGGACATATGCCATTGCATTGAATCATTACTGTATACTGCTTAAGTACAGCCATACTCGATAACAAAAAATTATGTTAGTCCTCTGAATGCAGTCTGTAGTTCATGCCATAATCATCATCTTGCTTTAACCTCAACATGAATTTCAGACTGCACGTAAATAAGGTAATGGAACATTGTTTGTGTGGGTTGTAATTGCAGTAATAACCAATCAGCAGTCAGTTGTGCCTTATATGCTCATAGCTTACTTACACTGTATGCTAATTTACTTCAATTTAATGGTGTCGAGTGTTAGTCATTTGTGTGAAGTTTAAGTAAATTAATTACATGTAGTTGGTCACAAAACACAGCTGTTTAATCAATATGTAAGTCTGTTATTGATTTTAATTCACTCAGCAAAATACATTATTGTACAAATATTTTTTTTTAAGGTGGGTCCTGATAAACTAGATCACCAAATACTGAATTAGCACGTATCTAATGTATTTTTTATCCTTATTTTGCTTCATGGTGGAATAACCCATGCAGCCAGAGATATAAAAATTTTAAATGTATTCCTGTTTGTTGCAGCAGTAGTATGGTAGTAATATCACTAATGTATGTTTTAATTTTTTGTGACATTACTGTAGCTTCTTTTCAAGTTTTCAGTTGTGTAAACCACGTTATATATTACGTTACTACACCACAGACATTGATGTGGCTTCAGACAAATTTTGTTACATAAGATGGTAACTCTATATAAACACAGAATGCTAGTGCCACGGAAGATAACAAAAACTACCTATGTACACTTACAATGTGTTTTTCTTGTACGCCAGCAAGCCTTCTTTTTGTACAGCATCTCAGTATTGTTTGTCAGTTTGTGACTTCGAAGTCTAATTTCTGAAATTAGTATAACTACAGAGGTGCCGACTGATTGTCCGTGGTTTATACGAATTACGATGGTTTACTATGGAAGTAAGGATTCTGTTGATAAACTACGGATTTATTAGCTTCCGCCCGACTATAAATGAACAGGCATGTTCCATTGTGTGTGCATATTTTTCGATTCGTAGCTTTGTGGATTATATGACGCGGTATTTCTTTTCCCACGCTCCGGCACACAAACATTGTATTGTTTCTCGCTTTTTTAGTTTGCCGAAACCATATTTTGGTGATGGTAGCATATTTACAAACCAGTGTGTTTACACTTTGCAAGGCATGCGTTGGAAGGTTCTCGTATCTCGTATGTATCTCATACAATCAATTGTTCATATTACGTTGGGCGAGACCGCAGTCTTCCGACTTACAGATCAGTAGTTGATGTTGACTCATGCAGTCGGATCGAGTCGTGCGTGGATATTGTTGCTTCTTCCGCTGGTCGGCCATATTGGAAACTTATCCATGTTGTCGTAGTTTAACGAAAGTATGTTGATGTGAATGTTTAAATTCGAGTATGTGTTTGAGACGGAAGAGTGTTAAGAAATATCGTTCAGAATATGTGCACAGTTGTGGACATGTTTAAGTGCTTCAAATGTATCTCAACAACACATGTTTTGTGAGTCTGCAATTGTGACTTCAGTGCAAATACATAGTTACGGTAAAAACACATCAAATATTTTCAAAGTTAGAAATTTCAATGATAAAATATATAGTAAATAAGTGACGCTGTAGATCCAACAACAAATGCTGAAGTTACCAACGAACAGGTAATGTGATTGTGTAAAGGCCTACACATTTAAAGGCCGTGCTAGAATCGCCTTAAGGCTCATTCAAAATGTCACGGACAGAAACCTGTAACACGGAAGCAGACGGAGTAAAACCTTCAGAATCGAATGTTTAGAACAACGTATGCTAAAACGGATAAGCGCACGGAAGAACGTAAGAAGTTCGTCAGCTCCCAACTCTTCCGTGTTCGTAACTACGTGTAGCCAATAGAAGAAAAGCAAAGTTTTACGTAGTCCACTTCCATTTACGTGGCTCCGTTCGTGCCAATGTAGAACAGGCCTAAGAAATAACTGTAAAAATTGGACACACACTTTTGAGTGATGCATGCTATAACACACCGTACCGCTGCTTAGCCGCCCTGAGAGGGATGGAAACCTGGGAATTTCTTTCGGTGCGGTTACGGTTATTTCTATACTGCTATTTTAAGGTCAACGTAGCATGGGCTTAAGATTCACTACGAAAAAATACTGAAAAATACGGATTTTTCGCAAAATTACTACTGAAAGCTTTGATAAATGGTTGACATCTCTGTAACTACATATTTGTAGTTTATAAGGGGATTTCTATTTTGCTTTCTCAGTTTCAATTTTAAAACATGATTCAAATCACTTAAAAAAAATAATTAACTGCTGGATGTATACTGCTACAAAATCCCACAAAATTTCTTTTGTCATGCAATATCCAGATGACTTAAAACCAATTTTTTTACACAACAAAATGGCAGTTTGTTCTCATCAGACATCTTTAAAAACAATATGTAATGAACACTACCTACATAATTTTTACTTTCACTATGCGTAAACATATTCATTTTATTACACCTGAATGCTTTTATTACGAGCAACTGTCTTTATTGTTGATGGTAAAATCTAAACTCCAAACCACATTTTATTTTATTTTAATTTTTTTTTGCGTAAATGAAAACAATTTTTGTGCACCTTTGATATACACGACGGGGCTGAATTCGACCGACAAACATTGGGACATTGGGAGGATATTAACCCTTTAAGCAGTTTGGTTTAATATCTGTGTTCTGAACCCTCTGTGTAGTGAAGCGAAGTTTTTTTTTTTGTGGCAAGATTTTGATTTGTTTGACTTACCTGTCAATTGTAATGCAATTTTTTAAAAAAATTATGTTATTTTAATATGTGTTTTTATTTTACAGGTAACATTTTAAATAAACTGTAAAATACTTTTTAAGTATAGTTTACAAATATACGTACATGGTTTGGAATATCATCAGAACTTTAAAATGTTGATACTGTTGCAATATTTTTAAATAAACCTTAGTTATTCTATAATAAACATAGCTATGAACACATTCTACACTACAGTTGCCTTTTCCATACATAAGTAGCACAATTTATCATTTTGTACAGCTTTCTGTAGAATTGTATGGAAATGTAAGTGTTTGGACTATTCTTCTATTTTGTTCATCAAGTTTCTTGACTAAACGTCAATATGAAACAATAATACTACATTTAGATTTTTACAAATATGTATACCAACAGAGTGAAAAAATGGTACAGAATTGTTTTGCTGAACACAAACTATAAAATCCTTCAGTGTCCAAGCATGAAATAGGTACAAGTATTTTATCTTGTTGATTTAACATAAAATGCTATAAACAGACATCAAATTGAACTACATTTTCGTGCATTCATATCTACACTGTAAAAAATGAATATATGTTACATAATTATGCTAAACATATAAACAATATGGTTATTAAGTGTTCATTCATGAAATAGTTATTTTTTAGTAGGTAATCCTAAGTTTTTAAACAGCCTGAAATGGAACTACTTTACACACATGTATAGTAACACTACAAAAAAAGGACATTTTATGGTACTATTTCGCCAGACATAGAAACAATATGGTACTCAAGCATTTAAAAAAAAATTTTTCATTTTCCACAATCCATGAAATGTGATTACATTTACACACGAGTATAGAATAATCACAAAAATATGAATAGATATTTGGTAAATAATGTTTCTAAGGACAGAAATATTTTTTTTTTCCTTCATGAAATATCTTAGTCCATCAAACAAATTTATAATCAGCCATGAAATGAGAATACATTCACATGAACCAAGAAACATAAATAATGGTACATAATCTGCTAACTGCAGGGGTATGGTAATCCAGTACTCATACATGAAATATTCGCAATACAAAGTCAAAATGGCCATGAGATGGAACTACATTGAAACAAAAATATAGGGAACTAGTACATAAATTTGCTCTGCCTAAAAACAATACAGTATTAGTGTGTTCATTCTTG
>PNEQ01050236.1:12396-31387 GCA_003012365.1 Medauroidea extradentata
TTTGTTTACTTTCTGTACATGAGCGGCAAGCACAGATGTATGTATAAAATTACGGCAAACTTAAACGTTAATGGCAAGGTCATCAAGTGTTCCGCTCGCGTACATCTTTACACTTTGGTACTAGGTCATTCGACGCCATTTTGTGGACCTGTGGTTACTCGCTTACATGACCGTGCCAATGGCTGGTTGCAACTTGCACGAAGTTGCACTGAGATGCTCACGTGACTGCCACTGGCTGGTCGCAACTTGTACGAAATTGCACTGAGACGCTCTCGTTCACGCGAAAGCACAACTGGCTGGTCGCAACTTACACGAAGTTACACTAGTTCACGTGACTCTGTGGCACGGACACTAGCACTCGCAATTGCGTTTATTGGTATACACACGTCTATGGTTGCTTTGTTTTGAACTCGGGAAACGTGAAGTTAACATTCTGGTTGTAATTTTTGTTACGTTAGATAATTATTAATGCAAAGTGGCAAAATAATTTCCAATTTATTCAATGGCATGCACTAACGTGCCTACAAAGCTAAACGACTAGCATCTTCTGTTGATGAAAAACATCGTACCGGGACACATGTATCCCTTGGTTATGCCAATTCTAGCAAAAAGTAAATCGTAAAAATTTTTTAACTATTGAAGAGAGTTCTGTGACGTACGAGCTGTTTGCGGAAAAACAAAAATGTGTTTGCGTGTCAAGTTACGACCAACTGAGACATTATTTTAATGAATAATGTGTGTGTCTGTAGGAGTACAAATGTACCAATTAACGATATTTTATCGTCGTTAACAGCACATGTCATAGTCAGCAAAGTGAAAATTTTGGTCCCAGAAATCCTTGGTTCAACTACTTTAAACATAGACATAACCTTGTTTATTGGTCAGTCCTTAATATTTACTGTTTTATTTTTTTTTACTTTGAATTTTTTAAAACAAAATACTATAATTCATGGATGTGGCTTTACAGGTTTGGGAGTTTATTTTGTGTGAAAATTGTTTGTTTACACTTTTAATAGCTATATAAATGTTAAATTAATACTACTTAGTAATATTAAAAGCCTTTTTCTGCATTTCCCACATTTTACACTTTCCCGCTTTTTACACAATTTTTGCAGGATCCCTTGATGGTGTAAAAAAGGGGTTCTACTGTATTATGTTACACTTTCAATAATCCAAAATTTATAAACAGTAATGAATGAATCGGAACTGAATTTTCATGCATCACTGTAAAAAAATGGTACATAAATTTTCGAAACACAGAAACTATATGGTTCTCCATTGTTCATTAGTAAAACATTGTTACATGTGCTATAAAAAGTGTCGAACTCAGAGGTATGTGTTACACAAATGCACTAAAAGTTCCTGATGTTATAAAACATTCCAAAACATGGATATATACAGAGTGGAACATCACATTCAGTACACATCCATCATGTTTCTTTGCATTTTTTCTCATCCTTTGTGGTTTGGCTGCATACAAAACACTTAGGTTGTGGTGTTTTCTTGGCAGCAGTCAAGGGTACAGGGGCAGGGAAATGCCTAGCAGTTAGACGAAGTGGAGGTGTGCCATCAGCTGAGCGCCTACCAGCCTTTGAGGGAGTACACATTGGATAGAATTCTTCTAGCAGCTGTCTAATAACATGATGTCTGAAGTCCAAAAACTTTACCTTTTTCCCTGTCTTTAGGTTGTATAGTTCATGCGAATTTAGCATTACCATATCCATGACATGAAAAAACAATTTTTTGTACCATTTTATAGATTTTCTGGCACTGTCAACAAAACTGATTTACATGTCTGTCTTATCTACAGCGACCATGTTTTGGTTGTATTCCAAAACAGTCACTGGTTTCTTTACGACATCATCTGCCCTATACTTCAGTCTGATGTGCATTTTATGTCCATGTACTGTTGATAGCATGCAAACATCTCGTGTGTCATGTCATTTTGAGCCAATATTCCTGTTGTTTCAAACCCTGCACATTCACCTTTAGACAATTTGGGATGAAATTTTGGCATTTTTTTTCCTGTTAGACCGAACACTCACAGGCCCAAGTTTTGTTACCCAAGAGAAACTGAAAAAGTGCTGGACTCTTGTACCAATTATCTGTGAATTAAATGTGCCCTTGGCCAAGATACTGATCCATGAGAGATTTTACAGTTGATCCATGAATCCCAAAAAAAATTTCCCAACTCTGTGTTGTTTTGGGCACTAGAGTATACACAATGAAGCCAATGATTTATCTCGTCTTGCATTTGCAGAGCAAAAACAACTTTACACTAAATTTGTGTCATTTGGTGGGTATGACTTGCTTGAAAGCATACGACCTTTCCAAACCATAATGCTTTCACCAATACGTAGATGCTCAAATAGTTTGAAAAAATTTTTAATTTTTAATTTTATTGTTTCGAGTACTGTGCTTATTTTATATGGTTGATTACCTGCTGATTGACTCTGGCTGTCAGAAAAATGCAACAAACGCAAGAGAAGAAAAAACCGATCTTATGAGAAAATCTTTCAAAAATTGGTGTTGACAAAATTGTATCGGTAGACCAGTAGTCCTTCAAACGATTTTTAGCTATGTGTGGCATAAGCAACAGCAAAAAATGTGTACGTTTCTCGTACAGTAGTTTTACCCATTTGTTTAGCTTTGATTTTTCTTTGACGTCAAAATTATTGCAAACATACAAGTGATATTTATCTGTCTCTTGTACAATGTGCTCAATAAAATCACCACCACAAAACTGTTTCAATATGTCTGATTCTGAGAAATCATCAGGCAATTCAAACTCGTCTATGTTACCAGAAAATAAAGAATCAAATTGTTGGGTAAAAGATCTGAAATTCGTATAATTTTCCCAACAAAAAATATTTTACAAATTTACATTGGAATTTTCATTGTTACTAACCTGCATTTCTTCTTCATTTGCAACATTTCCCACATTACTTTCTATAGAAGACTATGATTCACTGCATTGCTATTGTCACTCTCTTCGCCACCAGACTCCCACTTTGCAACAATCTCCTGGAGTTCCATTTTACTAAGAACGTTTTTTCTTTTGCGAGAAGCCATACTTACAATTCAAGGTATAATCTACATAATTTACAAAGAAACAGCAAATTTAAGCTATTATTTCACGACTGCCTGACACTTCATTACCTACCCACTCTTTTTTCGCGCGGTTTATGTGTGGAAAAGAAACACTTCGTTTGCTTTTTTTTTTTTTTTCCACAATAGATGGGAGTATAGTCTGTTATTTTTATTCTTTCCCAAAAATATTTTGGTCCCAATTTTGCAAACTGGGATCTTTTGGCACTTTTACTTTCATTCAAGTTTATTGAGTTTTGTTTATAAACCAACTAGCCGGCCGGCTGCGGCTTTGCCCGCATGAAATTATGTAATGTAAACAGTAACTCTGGGTAAAATATGTGATGAAGGTATTTAACAGCTAGCGTACTCAATAACAGTGAACTATAATTAACTGTCTTAGCTCAGTGTAAAGAGCGTGCGCAACATGCTCGTATGATGTCATAGTAATTCCCATCGCAAAGTCTTGCACGGGATTCGAACCCGTAACCCCACCCCTTCCACACCACAAACGTTTTACAATACCTGAGTGAATGTTAAAGGTATGCCGTGATAATTCTTTCGTATGTAGTGACTACAGTCCAAAGAGGTTTTATTTATAAGTAGGTTGGAAAAAGAAACGACTGTTGAATTATTTCTCCGTGCTCATTTTTATTTTTCGGGAGACTGTAACATTTTACTGCTTTTCACCTACTTAATTTTTGAATTTCATTAAAACCTGAATTTGATTTGTAGATATTTACATAAGCTTCATTCTTATCAAAAAAAATCATCTCAATATCTCAACTAGTATAAGCGGTACAGATGATTACTTGAAATCACATTTTATTTTTTAACAGCTTTCAAGAACGAATTGTGAAAAATCCCAAAATTGCTTTTTTTTATTTTTACGTAAGATTTATTTTAAAGCAAAAACCATTTCAATATTTCCACTGGTTTAGGAGATAAGTTGGATTAATCAAAAAACACGTTTTATTTTTTTAAGAGCTTTCAAGGACGAATTTCGAAAAATTGTAAAAATTCTTTCTAGATATTTACTTAAGTATAATTTTAAATAAAAAATCACCTCACTAACTGAAATAGTTTAGGAGAAATCACGGATTAATGAAAAACACATTTTAAGGCTTTTCACACTCTTAATTTTCAAATTTCGCAAAATCAAAGAATTTGTGAATATGCATTTCTTTGGGCAATATTATGAAATTAAAAAATTTATGATAGCAATCCCGGTTAATGAGATTTCAAGGATTATTTAAAACACATTTCACCCCTTTTCATCCCCTTAATTATCAAATTTCCAAAAATCCTTTCTTAGTGGGTGCCTACGGGGCAAGTGGAAGCTTCCCTCAAAATTTCATGGTTCTAGGTCCAGCGGTTTGCGCTGTACGTTGATGAGTGAGTGAGTGTGTCAGGACACTTCATTTTGTATATCAAGATTACAATAATTATACCTTTCACATATTTTTGCAAACATTTTAGTAATAAAGTAATAAACTTTGTGATACATGTTTACAATGTAATTCCTTTACGCTTGACCAGAATGCTAAAATAAATTAGATTAGTTTTAAGTCTTCAATGGCGCCCAAGCGCCGTACATTCATGTCGAGTTTCTCTCTACAAAGTTCGGCTAGCAATATCTGGGGTGGCAGATACTTCCTACAATTGCCGCTAGATCGCATAACATGCTAGTTTCATGCTTAGGGACGCGGACGTAAGTTTAATATCATACTAACGAAAGCATTCTTCTATACATAAATTTACATCCATACTCTTGTTGGACCAGTATAGTATGACGTAAATATACGTCAATACTGCTTAAAGGATTAACGAGCCTTTGAAGTTCAAATTTTGAAACAATATTTTCACAAAATATGTGAAGATAAATTATTTGGAAGAACAACACTCTGAACATTGTGTTATGCTGTTAGACTCTTCTAATCCATAGCAAATTTTGGCGAAGACCTTCCGCCCTTGTGAAAATAACAGGACTGGCCAACTTCTACTTGCATACAACGTATGTAGCGTCAAGAAATTCGAACATTTGATTAAGGTTTATGTAACAGAAATGATCCTTCTGTTAGGGCTTGGAACTGTCTATGTTTTCATTCTAAACGCGGTGAAGAATTAGGTGTACCGTCATAGAGCATTGGCAACACAGCGTACATGTGTGTTCCGTTGCTCTCAACGCATAGGCGATGGTGGACATTCACTATAAACAATGTGTATTATATGTTAAATCAACTCAACACACTGAATCCTTAAATGCGTTTGGAACGAAAACGATAAGTCCTTGACAGTTCCAATAAGAGGATAATTTTTGTTACATAATTCACATGGCTCAATAAACTTAAATGTTTCATTTTCCTGATGCTACATAACTAGTATGCAACTAGGTGGAAGGTTTATTTCTTTGTTAATATTAAGTTTAGATACAAAGTGTGCTCAATATTTTGGGCTTTTTTTTCTCAGAAATCACCTTCTGCGGTTTGTCGGTTGAATTTAGCCCCAACCTTTATTGCATCATAGATGTGTTGCTCTTTGATCAAAATGTTTGACCAACATTTAAGCACACTGATTGTATTAGACAAATTTGCCTGTGTTTGGTTGCACATATTAGTTGTAGTAATCTATGGATTGGTTACGAATTTTTTATGTTATGATTGGCATGTGAATTGTTACAACTGTATAACAGAGTTTTCCATTTTTACAAGAACCTATGTTTTTAATGGTTAGGAAACACGTTGTAAAAGTGCTTACATTAAAACTAGCAGTCCCCCGCGGCTTTGCTCGCGAGTATTATTCGCAACTGCTGGTAATATTTACTTTAATTGAAGAACCTATTTGTACTCAAGATTGGTACTTCAGTCATCAAATGTTAGAATGTCCAAGCGGCTAGTTCTGCAGCAGGATAAGTAGCTATAGCTGTCCACGCGAAAAACAGTCTTAAATTTGTCCCTGCCACTAACGGCGACTTCGCCTGGGCTTATTTATAGGCCTGCCAATTAGACGTTGTAGGGTAGTTACAGACACCTAAGGTAAGAGGTTAATTGAATTAAAAACATCTTAATTCCCTGTGCACAACCATTGGTGACGGTGCCCTCTATTACACATTTTCAAAATATTCACTGGAACTTTATTGCTATTACAAAGTTTCAGTGGGATAAGGTATCACGGAAACGTATTTGGTACCACAAACTTTATATTAGTGAGACGATATATCGTCGTTTTACAACCAAAAGTGACCCAGTCAAAATGAGATAATATGATAAAAATGCTAAGGATATGTATATGTTGTTCACGAACAATTGCCCAAGTTTTAAGTATATTTGTCATTTCGTACTGTTGCGTCACAGTATAGAAACTTACCACATTTTTGTTAATATCTACAATTTAATAGTGTTTTTAAACAAAATAACATTAATGACTTAATCACTTATGGCAGTATCCCCAACAATATGTCAGCTGATGTAGAGGAACCTAAGTGGAAAGCTAACTGCAATTTTACCCCTTTTAAATAACTACATGAAAATTGCACTAATTCAATCTGCCTTGTAGTTTTTGTATGTCAAAATTAAACATTCGCACGCAGCTTTTAATGGAATTCGAGCCCAGAACCTCCCAGAATTTAGACCTGAGTAACAAACAACTGCGTCACGTAACGTCGAAATAATTCATGAAAATAAAACTTTATTAAAAAAAAATTAATTATTTGTGTCCTGCTGGGCTCATAGAGGTTGTACACCACCACATCTCGTTAGGTTACTGTAGAGTGAAACTCATATATAAGTTACTTCTCGCTGCTCGTTCTTGCTTTTCGGTTCGTCTCCCTTGAACGTTTACAAACTTAGTTTTATTATTAATGATCAAGTTATCTTATAAAGTGAAAAGAAACTAACATATAATTTTTAAATACTTATGTAAGCATCACTCTGATGTGAACAACACTTCAATATCTCTACTGGTTAGATAGATATCATGAGTTGATGGAAAATAAATTTTTGTGCTTTTTCACCCTTCTGGGTGTCGAATTTCAAAATATTTTAAATTCACATCTTAGACATTTGTATAAGTATCTAATTGAAGTGCAAATCACGACGCTAGCCCGTCCATTCAATTAAAAGTAGGTTATTCATTTAAAAAAAAAACACATGACCACTGCACAGTATTCAGAAATCAAATTTCGAAAAATCTTAAAACAGTTTTGCGATAATTTCTGAAATCATCATCCTGAAGCAAAAATTAATAGTATATCTGGACGGGTTCGATAGATATCGAGGATTTATCTAAAACACTTTCAAGGTCTTTTCACCACCAGGAGAGTAAATTTCGAAAAACCCTTGAATCACGTTTTAGAATTGGTATCTCGTGGACGTAAAATACAACATTAGCGCTCTGGGTTCAAGATATATCGACGATTAATTGAAAACGCTTTTCACCACTTTTCACCCCTTTTCACCTCCTTAGATGGCAAATTTCGAAAATTCTTGAAATTACTTTGTAGGTATTTGAGTAAGTATTAACCCTAAACAAAATTCACGTCGCTGTATAAAAAGCTATGGGATCGATATATATTGAATGTGAGTCGAAAACATATATTACCCCTTTTTTAACCAGTTTAGGGCCAAATTCAGAAAATATATTTTAAATGGTACTTGGGATATTTACAAAAGCACAAATTTAAAGTAAAGAGCATTTTGATATCTCAATTGATTCGATAGATATGGAAGGATAATCGAAAACACATTTCACGTATTTTCACCTCCTTAAATAAAGAATTTCGAAACGTCTTTGAGTCCTGTCATAGACATTTGTAAAAGTAACCAATTTAAGTTAAAATAACGACGATAGCCAATTGTGTTTCAAAGATATAGACGATTTATATAAAATACATTTTGCCCCTTTTTACTGCCTGAGGGTCGAATTTCAAAAAAACCTAAAACTACTTTTTGGGTATTTACGTAAGCAATATTTTGAAGTGAATATCAACCCTCTATCCCGAAGGGTTCGATAGATATCGATAGTTGATTGGAAACACATAAAAGGTCTATTCACCCTCTTAAATATTGAATTTCGAAAAATCCTTAAATTGGCCAATATGCATTTCTACGAGTGTCCTATTAAAGTAAAAATCATGATGATAGGCCGTCATGTTCGAGCTCTATCGATGTTTCTACAGAAACACATTTCACCCCTTTTCACCCCCTTAGAGGTGTAATTTTGAAAAATCCCGTCTTATTGCTTGCCTACGACCTGAGGGGAACCCCCACAAAAAATTTCACGATTCTAGGTCCAGTGGTTTGGGCTGGAGTTTCCATATGTCAGTCAGTCAGCTTTCATTTTTATGTGTATAGAGATGTAGCTTCGAGTTCATGTATGCAATGCAACACAATTTTTTTTTCATCCCAATGTCATCTTGTATTATAGTCGTATAGTCAACTGTTTTTTATGTTTGGTACAGTAGTTTTGATTTCCTTGCAATACGCAAAATTCAAATTTTGTAGTGAATTGACTACTGTTAAGTTAAACAGTTTTACTGTTGAACAAGTGATCTCTCTTTTTTTCCTCTCTTTTTTCTCTCTTTTTTTCTCTCTCTTTTTCTCTCTCTTTTTCTCTCTCTCTTTTTCTCTCTCTCTCTTTTTCTCTCTCTCTTTTTCTCTCTCTCTCTTTCTTTTTCTCTCTCTCTTTTTCTCTCTCTCTTTTTCTCTCTCTCTTTTTCTCTCTCTCTTTCTCTCTCTCTCTTTTTCTCTCTCTCTCTTTTTCTCTCTCTTTTTCTCTCTTTCTTTTTTCTCTCTCTCTTTTTCTCTCTCTTTTTCTCTCTCTCCTTTTCTCTCTCTTTTTCTCTCTCTTTTTCTCTCTCTCCTTTTCTCTCTCTTTTTCTCTCTTTTTCTCTCTCTTTTTCTCTCTCTTTTTCTCTCTCTTTTTCTCTCTATTTTTCTCTCTCTCCTTTTCTCTCTTTCTCTCTCTCTTTCTCTCTCTCTTTCTCTCTCTCTTTCTCTCTCTCTTTCTCTCTCTCTCTTTCTCTCTTTCTCTCTATTTCTCTCTCTTTCTCTCTCTCTTTCTCTCTCTTTCTCAATCATGCAAATACCCCCCCCCCTCCTCAAAGTTTGTATCCTGCCTGTAGGTATGTTTGATCACTCACACTGACTCGGGACATTTGTTAAAAACAAATCAGTTGGGATATAAGGAAGTCGGAAATAGCTCAATCCTTGCAAGACTAAATCAATGTAAGGGCAAAAAGATCCGATAAAAGGGTGAGTTCAATAGTAATGGAAAGTGCAGTTTTATCATTACAATAGTAGGAGATTGGTTTAAGCGTATCAAATTTTTGAACTTTAAAGCATTTGGTATGAATAAGCATTTATTTCAGTAATTGTTTAAATTATTTAATTGTATGGGTTAATATAGTTTTGGTCACTAAATGTGCGAAGCCTATCCTTTTTTCCTTAAGTTATCTCGCAATGTATTATAGTTGTGTGCATACTTTCGTTGCCCCAGATTTTTTGTTCTTTGTTATAATAAGTGTTTCCATCTTCAAATGTAAAGTGTAGATAAGTCTTTATTAAGTGTGTACTGTTCTTCTGTTGAAATAAATTAGTCTACACTTGCTATATTGTCTGGTAATGAAGGTTCAAGTATGTGGTGCTCGTCTCGCCTGGCCCAACTATAAACGAGAGTGCTGTGAAGTTGTACGAGGTGTCAGAGCCCCCTTTCATTCTGGCAGCTAATGATGCAGTGGACATGTACTCTGTCTCTGTGCAAGTAAAGACTGAAGAAGGTTTCCTGTCACTGCCTTCAGAGGTAGAATCTGTGAAAGGTGAGTAATGTTTTGTGTTGAGACTTTTTTTTACTAACCCACTTTAATAATGTTTATATACTTTATTCCTACAGTATGACTCACATGTAAAATTTGTAGTTAATGAACAACAGTTTTTTTTGTTTCAAGTGGTGTGACGTCCCACCAGTCACAGTTGAATATGTGTTATTGAATTATTTAAATTCTAATTTAAAGGCTAATTTCTTAGATGTGTAATTTGTACTTCACAGTTGTACACAGTTGTAAAAAATCACAGTAAATAATCAGAAATCTTTGCTCCAGCATTTTTACACACTTTATTTAGGTAGTAAAAAGTTATTGATAGGCATATTCAAGTACATTTAATCACTTCTTGATGTAAATTTTTTAACAGTACATATTATTGTACTGCTCCAATATAACATAGTTTCGCAGTTCCTGGAAACAACTTTGTAAAACAACTAGCTTTATAAAATCAGGACCAGCTGAGTTTAGCCCCACAAAACTGTTAACACCCAGTACCTTTTTTAATTTTTACCATGAGAGCTGGACCAATGCCGATCATTGCAAAACATAGCCAGCAGATTATTGATACTTGTAAAATAATAGTACAATGAAACCCCATGTTTAAGTTTTTTACCTTTTGCATTATTTTCTTCAGGTCCCATTTGATGGCCTATTGGTGTAAATAGTAATACTTATGTACATATTGTGTCAGAAAATCTGATTTTCTCCCCTATTCACATTTTCACCTCTCGGGTATAAGCACAAGATATTAGAGCCACAGATGGTTTCAAAACTTTGTGTAGAAATATAAGAGAGGAAATGGGCCACACCCAAGATTGTGATTGTGTGCACAGTCGTAGAATGAATGATCACGTGCAATGTCTGCGTTCAAGGAAGTATAAACAGTTGGTGAAACCAAGATGCTGGCAAGAGTAACTCAATTATCACCATCGGTGTTGTCGATATTTATGTTTCGAGCACTGTCAGTTGCTCTAATCATGTTGTCAGCATTGTACTCAACATATTTTTATAGTGTGTTTGTAGACACACATTGGTAACTATTGCTTCAACCTAAACTTGCAAAACATGACTATAAATAGTTGCGTTTTAAAACTGTTATCTTTGCATTGCATTGTATTTGAATGGTTATTTAAGTCACATAATGGAGGGGAAAAAGCAGCTGAGAATATTTTCTTTGGTAGTAAAATTTAAAATTGTTGAATGCTGAAACACGTGTTGATTTGACTAAAGAATTTTCTGTTGCCATCAAAACGTGAACTGTTATTGTTTAAATTCATGATAGTATAGCAGAAAATGCTGCACAACTTGAACTAAATGCAACAAAAAGAAACTATTAGGGAACAAAAACTGGAAACATTGAAGATGTTTTCCTCGAGTGGAAAGGTGTGAATCTTCCTATTAGCAGTATTTTATATTTAAATATTGGTAATGTTGGCAAATGAAGGTTGCATAGTTACAGTCTTGAGTAGATGTTATGGTAGTTCTTTTATGATTGTTTTGTGAACAGGTGAATTTCTTAATCTTTAAGCATGCCTAACTACCGAACTTATAATGATAACATAACTAAATTTCTACAGAGTGCTGACCTTACCAGCTAATTCAAAATTATCTGTCAATCTATATTTGAAGACAAAATTGAAATGCTAGAATGTTAATTTGTGAAACTGCAAAAATTTTACGCATCCTGAATTATCTCGTAATTAATAGAAAGTTGCAGGAGTTTTACAGCTTTGATATCTTTAAAATGCCTGTATTCTACAAAAATACCTTGATGTAGATGAACGTTCTGCAACTTTAACCAATCAATAAAATGAAAGATTGCCAATATCACAGGAGGCTGAATAAGAAGTGTGTTTGAGTGTCGGTTCTTCACACTTTTTTTATGTAAATAAAAGTGATATAAAACGTTAAAAAGTGTAATGCAGTGCATGTGGAAGTTGGTAATTTTTTTTGTCTGATTTTTAGATTGTCTTGTTTTGTTTTTTAATTTTACTTTTTGTGCTGCTGTTCATTTGCATAACGGCTTATTTTCGTAACAATTAAGTGCAGTTCGACAACGCTGATTCTTATGAGTAGGTATAGTAAATGTGCTGGATGTGTTAGTCTTTTGTGCTTAACTTCATAATTCTAAAAATGTAATTGTAATGTTAAGTGAGAACGCACTCGTATCGATGCACTTTTTTTTTTTGCTGGTGGTTCTTTTTTAATAGTTTTTTTATTATCTTATTTTTCTGTTCTAGCTAAGTGAGCATAGAAAATTGTAGTTCAGGTTTATTGTTGACATAAGTTCTACATGTTAATTACACATGTATCATATGCTTACAAATTTTCTGATGGAGTAGCATGGATGTTGAACATGATTGTTCAGTTGGCAATGTGTGTGGTCGGTGTTGAAGGTGCCTGGGCGGCACCAAGCGACGCCAGTGCTATTAGTGCCAACACGAGGCTGGTGGGAATTGTGGTGCCGGTGGCAGTTCTTGTCGTGCTGCTGGCTGCTGCTCTCGCCATTTTCGTGGTCAGGCACCGTCGGCTGCAGAAAAGCTTCGCATCTTTTGCCAACAGTCATTACGACTCACGTTCCGGCTCGGCCACTTTCTCTGGGGCTGATGGACTAGGTCAGTTGTTCATTTCTCCGTGTGTGCTTGTTTGTTCCTTCATGTGTGTTTGTTCTTTTCTCCGTGTGTGCTTGCTTTCTTTGCAATCTTCTTTCCTGCTGGTTGCGAGTGGCCAACTTATGTGCTTCCTTCTTAGTCCTTCTCTGTTTTACCATCTTTCTTTCTGTTTCTGTAGCTTCTAATTCTTTCTTTCATAATTTTGTCTCTCTATTTACAAGCTTTATCTTGATTTCTTTTTAAATAAATTTATTTTTATTCTGTTTTGAGTCTTTGCTGCCTAAAGCAATGTATTCTTTTAAAATGAGTCTTTCTATTTTTGTGAATGATTTCATCTCTAAATTGTGTAAACTTGGTTATAGTCATAGTTGGTGATGGTCTGGCAATTGTGTCGTGTCTCATTACAGAACAAGTAGCTATTTAGATGTAAACCCATTTTCGCATAGCACCAGTGATGATGCACTGATGGAAGAAGTCGTCATGTCAGACTTATCAGAACAGCATGTTGCATCCCTGTGGGGGAGGTTGCTGTCCACTTAAAGTCCCTTTAAAAACTCACCAACAAATATTATCTGCAACTAAAAGTTCTTATTGTTTTAACTGGAAGATAAGGTGTCCACGGGATGTGTTTACCCTAGAGCGTCCAAGACCAAGCATAAAGGCAACCCAGGCATGTGTACCATGTCAAATGATAGCTTGTATCAATGATTCATTCTGTAGTGACCCTTTAATGTCGTATAGTGTTGAAACTAAAGTTGTGCTGGATATATTCCTATACCTGTATAAACATTCTGTGCCAGGAAATAAATTACTTGAGAAGCGTGAAAACCTTTATTTTAATTGCTTTTTTTCAGCTGCAAGGTCATCGTTGACTGTTGTGGAAAAAAGACAGTACAATGTATTGATGAACCAGTGTGCGATGTGGAAGTGATACAATTTAGTACTTTTGCAAGTGATGCATGGCTGCAGTTATATATTTTTAAAAGCTTAGTACATGCAGTTAGCAAGTTTTTGTAAGGTACATTGAATAACACACTTCCAGACAACAAGAAATTAAAGGGAATAACCAAAAGTACTGTTAAAAATTGCATCTATTTACATGTTGCTGGCTTAGTGTCTTTAGTGATACTGAGAACAAGAATTTTCCTTGGATTCGAGGTGGCTTTGTGCATTAATACTGTGTATTTGGCTACTCAAGTAACGTTTTTCGAAGAGCTAATTCAGACAAACGTAGCCTGAAAATAGGTTCATTAAAAAATTATACATTAACAAAGATGCATTCAAGACATGTTTGAAACAAAAAAGTAAAGTTGAAGATATCTCTGCTTATGTTTCTGCTTGGTGGAAAGCTTATTAGGAAATATTTTGAGTTTATACTCTACTAGAGAATTGTTATGAATAGAAAAGTAATACAGTCGAGCCCCGCAACTATGACGTCTACTACGACAACAATGCAACAACAGGATTCTCAATCTCCGCCAAAAAAAATAAATAAATAAATTTAGTAGTATTTAAAGGAATAAAATGGAAAAAGTTAACATCGCGAGCAGGAAAGATGATTTAAAATGCTGTATGTTCATTAGAATACAGATATAATTAGAGGACCGGAATTTTTGCAAATGCGAACTAATGGCGATAAAATGTGAAAGTCTCCTCAAAAATGATAAATTCTCCGGGCGAGCGCTTAGATCCTCGGCAACGTGGCCGGGCGCATCAGCCCGCTACTCTGTCGCTTGTACCTAGATCCTGTGTATGGTTAACAAGAAGAAGGATACCCGGATACTCGCACAAAGGAGAAAGTACAATAATAAAACACTTCTCTCTCCCTCCCTCAACCTCCGTGTACATAAAATAAGCCAGTTTGAAACATGTGACCTGTGGTGTGTGTGTGTGTGTGTGTGTTTTTGTGTGTTAGGGAGGGGGTGGGGAGATAAAAAGACAACTGTTGTCAGGTACTCTCAAAAAGCTTCCGCTCAGCTTAGATGACGACACTGCTATTTGGTACAAGAACTGCGTGTTCAGACTTAATAATGGTGGACGTATGCTGTTTCTTCACTTAGAATAATTGCCGCCGGCTGTGCTGTACCTGATTCTCATACACACTACGCATATAGAAGAAATGCCTCTGGGAGATACAATAGCGCTGTTTCTTTCCCACACACACGCACCCACGCACAACTACTTGTGCTTATCTCTGCTTAGTTTGCTACAGCAGCAAGAACAATGGATGATAAGATGCATTGGCATTACTGTCTCCTGTGTCAGTGCATTTGCTGTTCTGATTCGCCTTCATGCTCACACAGTCCGCCGTACGTGTTTTTATCTTTTCGTTTAGTGGCAATTTCAACATTTACTGTGCACTAATTATAAATTACAATTTAACACATTAAATGTCCCATAAACTTGAGCGAGAAGCAATAAATCCTGGCGGGCTGGACGTTGCATTGTTTAAGTATCGTGCACACCGTCAGGAAGAGTGTGGGAACAAGGGTAAGCCACTTCTTCTTCTTCTTCTTGGAACGAGTTTGTTTTGGGCAGCTGAAGGGGAAGAAAGAATAACATTCTCGAGTGGTAGACCGTGTGCAAAACCGTGCATGTCTAGTTTTAGTACTGCTTTTCAACGAACTGTCTATCTAGATTTGGTAGCGCTCACGTAGGTCAGACATGTTTTCTGTCGGCACACTGCTGGAATAAAATCACAAACTTGTGACCTTGCTCAAAGTCAATGAGGATGCGGACATGTGTGCCCACTTCTGTTACTACTAATTGGCTACAAACGTAACTTCGTGCCGCCGCTAAACATAGTTCACGATGAGTGCGCGAAAATAAAGCTACTGCCAATGTTGGCATAGCTAGTTTTTGCTGGTAAATACACTAACATTACTTGTCCAATGGACAAGTGAACAGTTACATTCACCAGTCCAAGCTATATTTGTGTGTCTTGGTAAAGCGTACAAATTATTCGACGCTTGCCACAGTGCGAAAGGGTACACAGAATTATCATCACACAGAATTATCATCACACAGAATTATCAAAGTATGCATGCTAAAAAAATTAATAAATTGCTGTACTTGTCAAACTGATTACTACATGTACTACGCAAAAAGTGACATGACATTCACCTCAACTCTGTCTTTTTGTCTCAGTGAGTTGTGTTTACATTTTAGACATTCATTTTTATTTTATGATTCATGCTAGAGCACGGTGCTAGAACAACCTGCTGCATGAAACAGCAAAACACTCTCTCGTGCTGTCCACCTCTACATTTTTTAGACTGCCTTGTATGTCGCGCGGCAGCCGACCAGCCACCAAATATGTCTCAAGGAAGGATCTAGGTCCACACATTAACGCAAAGCCATCCATACACACTACGACACTCATCGCTCGCACTCACTATTAAAATTTTTGGTTATTTGGTAACTATTATAGACTTGTCTGGTATCAATTTCTTCAGAAAAATTATGCCTATTAAATGAAATCGTTATTACTTTCTTGAAAACTGGCTGGAGCTGTAGCTAGAAATGACAATCAATGTTATGAACTGCAGAATCATAAGATCGTTAAAAGCTTGGGATTCCCTGCCACAATGCTTTGTTTGCAAAGGGGGGGGGGGGTGGCATTGTAGCATGTGTGAGAGTTGGTGCACACCCTGGGAAGGTTCTTTAAATAGTTAGGAATTACTAAACTCATCGTGGCCTTTATTTGCACTTGAGAACTAGATATAGGTGACTGGAACTCTGTGTATTGGCTTGGTAGTGCCGGAAAGAATTATTATCTTGTGCTATCCCCTAGTGGACTGGCTGGTTGATTCAGTGAAGGTTTCATCTGAGCTTGAATTGAGGTTAACGTCGGAAGATGACTGTTTTTGCTGGTGCTCAAGGAAACAGTCTTGTCCCGTTGTTGGAGGGATGCAAGTGAAAGTCAGCTGCGGATGCTACAGTGGTGTCTGAGGTAATGGCAGCTACCCAGGTGCACAGTGAATCTTAACAATGGCCTAGCTTCCCAGAAAACCTGAACCACCAGAATTCTTAGCGAGTAGGTGAATATCTTGTGGGTGTTTGTAGTGTGTGTCTTAGTTGTTGGTCATTTAAATACACAAGTATCAAGATCAGGTAACAAGCTCAGATGTGTCCAGGTGGAGAAGGCCTGGCGCTGTGTTGGTGTTCAACTCGACAATGAAGCTGTGTAAAACCTAAACTTCCTCAAATGTCTTTCAGAACATTTGGATGTCTCCTCAAGTTGCATAGTGCAGGATCAAGACTGAAGTTAGCCATCGTATGGGAGAGATAATCTGTTATTCCAGGATGAGCAACAAGCACTACTCATGGTCCTGAAATGTTGAGTCAGTCTGGTCAATATTCACCTGAGAGGCACCAACAAACTGCAAATATTTGAGCACTCATTTGTTTTGCACCAGCGGGATGCAAACTCTGGAAGGATTCCCTTCGCCCTCCACCACTGTGGCAATCAGACTGGGTGGCTGTACCATTTGGTAGGCTTAGCCAAACTCGGTTGAGGTTTCTTAAAGCTTTGCATAGGTCAAGTCATGGTTTGTATCCGAAGTTTACAGTTAAAAAGAGCCCTAGAAAAGGCATTGTGAAAACACAAAGAATTAAAACGGGAAGCAACTGAAATTTAAATGTTCTGAAAGCAAGAAGCAAAAGTAATGATGTGAAAATAATGTTTTTATTTGCATCTTAACAAGATTACGCTTGTCACAGACTGAATGCTGAAGTCATGTTACTTAAAAGAATATATTAACGTAAGTTTGACTTGGTTAAGGGACAAGACCATAACATAAGAGTTGTTCTTGGAGTCTTTGAAAGAGCAGTTACTCTTGCAGTGACATACGTAGCTGCCATTGACAATGTGTCTAGCTTAAAGGTATGGAAGGTACCTTGTGCCCATATCGGGCAGCACACACAGACGGGCTAACAATAATGCCCCGTCAAACGGGTCCGTCCTGAGCAGGGGTTCACAAACAAAACCAAATCTTCACTAAACCCCATAGACAACACAGGGTAAATGCCTCACCTTGAGAGAAACACAAAATTGTGTTCTACAAATGTTGTGTTAACTAGAATTACCGTTGCCGGCAAACTTGCGTAATGTGTCGAAGAAAAGTCTTATATGTCAATTATGACATACATTCATCCTATTGAAATATTTTTACTACTGTGTTTCAATCAACAACATTGCGATAGTACCTTGTAAATAGTTTCGAAACGCCGACATTGCTGGCACTTAATTTACATTGCTGACAATATTTATGTTTCATTATCATAATTCATGCTTGATGTTGAGCTTCAGAAAGGTCGTATATGCACGTCCAGATTATCATTTATTCAAAATACATCATTCTATTGAAAAAATATTACTATTTCAGTAAACTTTATTGCGGCTTTCTTGCAAATAACTTCCAAAAACTGTCGTTGTGGCAGCAAGAATTTATAATGTCTGTTACGTTTTGCTTAATTTTGAACCAAAAAAGGTCATAATATCTGCTTCCAGTGTAGCTATTTATTCAAAATACTTCACTCTACTGAAAAATATTACTATTTCTGTTGAACATTATCGGCGATCAATAAAGTGAACGACCATCTGATAATATTATTTAATCCAATCTACTACGAGATACAACCGTTTCGCCATCATGGCTACCGGAAGAAGACTACTGACTACAAGACACAACACTTTACACAGATACAAGTTTCTCCCTTTGCTACCAACATAACACATACAAATTTACTTCTCAACACCACCCCATAAATTTGTATCTCTCCCAGGAGGGCAAAGAGGAATTTTACTTAGCCTAGGGTCCATCTCAAACTTTACAGTCCACAAGTCCAAATTCAGTTTTACAAAACTCATGTTTTGCCTTGCCTAATTGCTTTGTCAATGCATCAGCCAGCATTTTTTCAGACGACATGTACTTAATGTTTATTGTCCCTGAATCTATGTGCTGCCTGAGGAAATGGTGCCTGATATCTATGTGTTTTGACCTGGCATTGGTCATTACATTTTTGGCCAGTTGGATTGAACCCCTATTGTCACAGAACACATCAAGTGACCCTTCCACACTCCTAGGTTCAATCTCTGACATCAGTTGCCTCAACCACAATAACTCTTGCACAGTAAATGACACTGCCATATATTCAGCCTCGCAGGTTGACAGTGCGACAGTTTTTTGCCTCTTGCTGTGCCATGAGATCAAACCACCACTTAGTTTGAAGCATGACCCGGTGACAGAGTGTCTTTGATTCACCTTGCTACCCCAGTCTGCATCACTGTACATCTCCAACTGCCTGTTACCGTCCCTGGAGTACTCTAACTTGTAACCTCGTGTTCCCCTAATGTATCTAAAAATTCTTTTCACACTTACCCAGTGCACCTTCTTATAGGAGTTGTTGTACCTGCTCAGTAGATTCACTGCATGGCAGATGTCAGGTCTGGATACTTGCGATAGGTAAA
>PNEQ01050237.1:7525-46083 GCA_003012365.1 Medauroidea extradentata
AGAGCGGCGGAGTGCAGCGACATTTCCTCGTGGTACAGTTACACGCAAATAAATGGATCCCCGCACACTTGGGCGAAGAGCGGCGGAGTGCAGCGACATTTCCTCGTGGTACAGTTACACGCAAATAAATGGATCTCCGCACACTTGGGCGAAGAGCGGCGGAGTGCAGCGAATTTTCCCCGTGGTACAGTTACATGCAAATAAATGGGTCCCCGCACACTTGGGCGAAGAGCGGTGGGGCGCAGCGCACCCAAGTATGCGGGTACCTTTAAAATTCACTAACCACCTCTGAATACTTTTTTTTTCTCTCATAACTCATAGAAATATATTCATAGTAACCATAAATTGTTTCCGTACATTGTATAATTGTTTTCATTACTCCTCTCTGAGGTGTCGGAACTGTACCATGCTCTAGTATCCGAATGAGCTCTCTGAGAGCCACCCCGACAGGGAAGTTGATGTTGCTCAGGGACTCGTGAGTGACGATGGGTGCTAAGCTAGGATGGTTTCCCTCAGTCTCTGGTACTAGCCGAAACTTCTGTGACCTATTTACTTTATAACCTCTCACTTCGAAGCTAACCTGCAGCCTCCTCGTGGCGCCACTGGATAGTATAACTGATGCAGGCTCTGGCGTGCGTGCCCTATGCATCCTTGTCCCTCCAGACTGGGATAAGGGTATATACACTATGTTGGATTTACCGGCGGATGGCACCAAGGCGAATCTTTGAAGTAGGGAGTTAGAATACCTAGTTCTCGGGCTTTCGCTGTCTAAAAGTCTGAGTTATCATCTGCAACATGTGACAGCGATGTCTAAAACATGTGAAAAAATTCGGGTAATGGAGTGGCCATCCAATATGTGTTGTGCGCTCAACCGAGTCAGGTACGAGTCAGGGCGGAAAACCCACCAGTGGCATGAAAATTAACTAGTACTAAGGGAGACCAGACAAACTCTATAGTATGGTTCTCTCCGTGACTGGTCTGGGTTGGACTCGTAGTGTGGTGGTTGCCTATATGCTGGGAAGACACGGAGAGGACCCCTCCTCAATGACATGTCAACGAGTTGGCTGCGTTAGTGCTCGGAAGCAGGCCTGCAAAGTTTGTTAGAAGTGTGGATAGCTTCTCGACACTCAAACCAAGAGGCAGCTGAGTAGAGGGTCTCAGAAGGGGGAGTATGTCGGATGGCAAGTCCCTGGGATGGGTTTTCTCCAGGTTATTCTCATCAGACAGTCCTCTCCCTCCTCCTCCGGTTTGGAGTTGGATACTAGACACATTGTAGTGCTCCGTTTGGAGACTGGGAGTTAAGCGGTCCCAAATTCATGTCAGCCTGGTCCAACGCGTCTGCAGGTAGCGTGATCTCTCTCTGGCTGGAGTATGCTTACTCCTATCGGCGCTTAGGTCTGTCGACCGCTGTACCCAAAGAGATAAAGTGCGGCGACTGGCCTTGCCTAAAACTGCAGACGGATAGCGGAAAACATGACGTTGCTCCATAGTCATGTCAATTTCCATTATCTTAAATTCTGCTGAGGCTTCATATTTAATGTTATATCTCCTGAGCTTTCATTCTGCTGTCGCTCCATATTCATGTAATTTACTTTGAGTTTTCATTCTGTCGTTGCTCGATACTCATATAATTACCCATGAGCTTTCATATTCTGATGTTGCATCATATTCACGTAATTTTTCCTGGGATCTCATTCTCTTGTTACTCCATGTTTATGGAATTTTATCCCACCAATACTCAAGATCTGGTTAAATAAATAAAATGCGCATTGCATGGACTATATGGTATAGATGCGTGATTTTTGTGATGTTGTATGTGACAAACACCATAAAATGTGCGATTTTTAGCGCTTCAAGAAAATCACGTCATGTAAAAAATCTTTACATAAATCAAGATGTGATAAAAATATCATTGTTCATTAAAACTAATTGAAAATCGTGCTGGGATTGGAAAATTTCACTTTGCAGAAATTATCAAAGGTTACATTGCACTGCTAAATTGGCAATATGAAATGTTGCGACAAATATTCGAAACATCGGTTTTCCACTAAAATACTCTACATTACAATAACAGTGCTCAGTTTTATGAATAAAGTGTATAAATTTATTCCACTTCAATTAAAAAAAAATTCAGACGAGTTGGACACATAAATATAATAAACACAAATATGAAATTAAATCTAAGAGTCCCATTGATATTGGAAAAGAAGAATCGATAGCGAAAAGAAATTTTTTTTTAATTGTAACAAATTATATTTGAGAATGGGGAGATAGGCAGAAATTAACAGGCTGTTAAATTATTACCAAGCCTTCATACAGTAAAATTATAAAACACTACATCTTGTCACTGAAAGATGATAATGACAGGTGCTGTGCACGAAGGCATGTTTAGAACCAGGGAGGGCGCCTGTGAATGAAAACCACGACTACCCCGAGGTCAACTAGGCGAGGCGCCACTGGGGGGTTCGCTACTGTCCTCCGCGGTATGTGGATGAGTGGACAGTATTGACACTACATCTTGTCACTGAACGATGAAGATGACAGGTGCTGTGCACGAAGGCATGTTTAGAACCAGGGAGGGCGCCTGTGAATGAAAACCACGACTACCCCGAGGTCAACTAGGCGAGGCGCCACTGGGGGGTTCGCTACTGTCCTCCGCGGTATGTGGATGAGTGGACAGTATTGACACTACATCTTGTCACTGAACGATGATGATGACAGGTGCTGTGCACGAAGGCATGTTTAGAACCAGGGAGGGCGCCTGGGGATGAAAACCACGACTACCCCGAGGTCAACTAGGCGTGGCGTCACTGGGGGGTTCGCTACTGTCCTCCGCGGTATGTGGATGAGTGGACACTATTGACACTACATCTTGTCACTGAACGATGATAATGACAGGTGCTCTGCACGAAGGCATGTTTAGAACCAGGGAGGGCACCTGGGGATGAAAACCACGACTACCCCGAGAACTAGGCGAGGCGCCACTGGGGGGTTCGCTACTGTCCTCCGCGGTATGTGGATGAGTGGTAAGTATTGACACTACATCTTGTCACTGAACGATGATGATGACAGGTGCTGTGCACGAAGGCATGTTTAGAACCAGGGAGGGCGCCTGTGAATGAAAACCACGACTACCCCGAGGTCAACTAGGCGAGGCGCCACTGGGGGGTTCGCTACTGTCCTCCGCGGTATGTGGATGAGTGGACAGCACAACACTCATTATTCAACCCGGGGAGTTCCTGTAAACACAGACCTCCCCGGCCGGGAGTAGAAGCCGCGACTCTTGACCTAGCAGCCAGGAACTCTTAAGTACTGAGCCGAGTGGTCTGACATACCACTAGAGAGAAACTGCAGTTTAATGCAATCAAATAACACAAATAACATTTTCAAGAAAAATTAACATTTATTAATCTGTTTGCATTATTTACAGATGTAATATAATTTAATATCTAACTTATATCAAGTAGTAAACACGCAGTTTAAACTGTAGGAATGTTTTCTTTGTGAAACAAAATTTAGATTCAACTATTTTAAAACCACACCATAGTCTACGTATCAACTTCCTCAAAGCATCTATTCCACGTTCAGTGATTTTACAAAATTTTATATATTAATATTTTTTGTGAAGCTTAACATTTTAGTGCATCATGGTACATAATAAAATTAATACAAGTTTATATTATCGTATTTCAATTTGAAATTAGACGCGATACCTAAGATGCGCTACGATCTCGTCGACATGCATTTCATTGAAACTGACTTCGTAGACATGTCAGTGACCAGCTGCCAGCTAATTATATATATATATATATATAACATTCTAACAATCTAATTAACAGTGTGAAAAGTACAACACTGCGTCAAGTAACTAAACTGTCATTTATTCGTGTCAGCCTTTCTGTTTTTACGGTCAAGTTACACCAACTGTTTCATAAAAAATTTCTACCACTGGTATTAAGAAGGCATCATTATCAATGAACTTGTATACCTGATATGCCTATCTCAGATTCAGTATCCATTTAAATTTTTTATGCGGCCGCAGTAACTGGAAAGTAAAGATGCCTTTATCCTCAATTAATACAACCGTAAGAAATTAAACTCAGTACAAAAACTCAATACATAATGGTAAGCGTAAGTCTGTTTTCTGTGTCGAAAAACAAGAAATCTTGCAGTACTCCTTTGTAACATAACATCGCTGCAGTTTTTACAACTAAACGACTGAGGTGGTAAAACGTTGGTCTCGTATTCCAGAGGAAACGGATTCGAATGTCAGTCTGGCTACCACGATTTCGGTTTGTCATGGTTTCCGTAAATCACTCTTGGTTAATGTTGAGATAGTTCCTTAATAAATACCGCGCAGACTGATCTAACAGTCCTTATTACTTGTGTAATGAAGTGCACCTGTACATAATGAACTCGCTATTGGCGAGATGTAAGTCAGGAAGTAAGTTTTTCATAGTTGCAGTCTGTTGCGAATACGGTTTTATGTCAGTTAGTACATTAAGTTCATACTATTAAATCAGCTGTAACTAATACAAACACAGAATTACTGAAATGTTAAGTGACACGAAGGTCAACATCCATTTCAGCCACAATATCAATCTTCAAATTTGCGAACTGGCAGCTATTAAATTCTGGAAATTATTGTTATTTACATATTAAAATATCTTTGCATTCCTAAATAATTCAGCATCGCAAAAAAGCAAATAAACAAACCTGATAAATTTTGCTGCGTTACTAAATTCCTCAGCAACCCAGAACATCGCAACATTTCAAATTGATGCGGTATCGCGAAATATCGCACTCGTAATACATCGCAAACATATCGCACATTGATATATCGAAAAACAATTTTGGGATTGCGATATGTTATGCAAAAAAATCGTGGGTGATATTTAAAAAAGTTCGCATCGCACGTGATTTGAAGCACTGTCCTAGCCGAAGGTAGGACCTCACACACTTCTAGAGCAGACTTTTGACTAGAATCTCGCAGACGTGGGTCGAACCTTGACTGATCACGTGATACGTTGTAGAAGCGTAGGGATGCAGAGGTAATGAGGAAGTGCGAGTGTCAAATACAGCGTCCGCCACGTCTCCCACATGCAAGGAACTAGGGACAGACAACGCCGGGAATCGAACCCGGATTCCCTTGGAGGGAGACGAGCACCCCAGCCTCTTCAACAACCGCGACACTTCAAGATCTCACTGTTAAAAGATGGTCTTACATATTACTCTAATCCATTTTAACTTTTGATTAGTATGCTGACACTACGAACAATTTATTGATACATTTCTTAATAAGTTGGTCAAAGTAAGCATATATCACTGAGCTCTTAAACAAACACAAGCTTTCAATTGCAATTAATACATAATATTATTGCTTTCAAATAATTAATAAATTAAGAGGCCCAGAAAACAAGTATTCCTATGTCAAAAACTAGTTCATAATTGTAACATATTTAATTTTTATATAGACATGTACGTAAATGGATTGATTTTACGAATGTTAAGACAACTCAAACACGTTTAAATATTTAATATTTATTTTATAGGTAGCTGGAAGTGAAAAATAAATGTTACAACACTGCACTGGTAAAACACATAATTATTGTGTTTAAAGGGTTTAGGTCACAGTTAAATATTTTCCCAAACCGTTTAACGATGCTATTTTCGACACATATATATTTTATCGAAAATAGCTGTGGTGAAATTGAAGAATCAGTAAGATTTAAGTTTACAGATTCAATACTTTATATCTATATAGTGTATGTTAATATTTATAATTTAAAGTTTCGCTGGATATAATGTTCTTGCAAGCCATCTCAGTAGTTTTTTAACGAACAAGTTGATTGTGAAGGAAAGATGCAAAATATGACTTTGAAAAGTAACGTAAACGTAACAACATTCATTAACATTTAGGCACATCCTAGAATCCTATGACCCCTCACATAGTTCCAAACAACAACATGGACGTTGATCTTGTGGCAGAACACAACAGTCGTGTTCACAGATATAAACGGTAGACTACACATTCAGTAAATACATTTATCTTCAACTACGAAAATACATTTCTTTGGAGCTGTTTATCTTGCAGGAAAAATATGGCTACAGAGCAATAATACATTTTAATAAAATTATTCGTGCCGGTAAATTTTTTAGTTTTAAAATTTTTCTTTGAGAAAAACTATATTTGTAGCAAAAGAAATACATTTTGCAACTTTAAACGTTCCTTTAAAAGAACTGCAACTTAGTTTACAACCGATGTTTCGAATAAGTTAATATATAGTACATTTATATTTGTTACTACTGCAGTACACTTACAACCTATTTTTCTAAACAAGTGGGCCATTTTTAAATTTTTTTCTGCCACAAGAAAATGTATGTTATGACAGATAATTTGGTTTTACTATGCATATGTCTGTACACTTAAGGGGTATGGTAAGCTACGATGTCGAGCGGATGACTGAAATACTCAGTCGTCAATAAAATCTTTAACTGCTCATCAAAACCATCCGAAAATCTCTGCGCTATAGGTTTACTGATGTTAAAATTATATTCAAATGAAATCGAGAGTATTTTTGAAGTTGGTTTATTATAGAGACCTAGATATTATCATATTAAAAATTATAAAAGCTACCGTTTTCCATTTTTGTAGATTTTGTGGTTTCTAGCCTTTACTTTGCTTAAAATAGTTTTTAATTTTTTGCTCGAGAGTAAATAATACTACCGCATAGTGCTACATAAATAAACGTCCGCTGATAAAATATTTAATACGCAAAAATATTTCACAGGATTTTGATCAGTAGCTTAGATTTTATTCACGTTTGAATTGTTTCGTTAAAAAACTTCAAATATGTTAAAAGTGGCCAGACATTAAATTACTTCTTTGCGATTGAGATAACTAGCGAGCTACATACAAGACAGAAAACTGTTAGGCACTTACTATAGTGTATTAATAGCGAAAATGCAGATTGGCTCGCTCTAAGAACTTTTTTTGGAAACCAGTTAACAAACAGTAATACTACGCTGCATCGTTAAATTTAAATCTACGTGATGAAATTATGTGTGTGTATGTGTGTACGTATGTAAGTACGTATGTATGTATGTATGTACATCCTGAACCCGGCGAGTAACAGTAAATATTGACCAGCCCGGCCAGGTATCTAACCCAGGACTCTTGACTCAGCAGCCAGCAGCCCTAACCACTCAGTCAAGCAGTCGGAATATTCATATAAATTGTTATTATTACCTCTATGAAGTTCTAAGTAATTTTGACAGTCAATAAATATTTACGACAATTTTTTTTTGAAATTTCAATAATTTTTCTTTCTGTCACGTATTTAGATAACGATAATTTTTTAAATAAAAATTAACAAAATGCTGAAGTGCAATGCAGACGAAGTAAGGGGTCGCGGTGGTCGAGGGGTCAGATCTATCGCCTCCCACCAAGCCGATCCGGGTTCGATTCCCGGCGGGGTCGGTCCCAGGATTTTCGCATTAGGGAATCGCGCCGGATGATGCCATTGGTCGGCGGATTTTCTCGGGGATCTCCCGTATCCCCCACCCTTTCATTCCGGCGTCGCTCCATTCTCACATCATGTCATCTCTCACCAGCGCTGAAGACATCTATGTTAAGCGCTGACCAAAATCTCTCACTCACTGCTTCACGCATATAATGACTCAATACAAAATATTTTGTATTGAAAAATAAATTAATGTAGCCAAAAAAATGAAACTTAGCTACTATATAAATACAAACATATTTTGTACTGGACGTTCATAAACGTAAAATAGTTGTCCTTTACCTGCAGTTTTAAGAGGTTTTTTTTCATTACATTGCGGTTTTTTTTTTTTTTAAAGCAGAGAACAGCTAAAAACCTGCAAATTTCGTCTTTCAAATACCATTATGAGAAAACTTGCTGAGTTATTTCTTTTTGTTGTGAGAGGGAAACCTACTTCCAAATAACGCCCACTAAACCAACAATATTAAATGCAATATAAAATTGCTATTTTCTCTTACTTGAACGCCATTAAAGGTGATACAAACAACATTCTTACGTGAGTATGATTACAAACTGGCGAACCTCTTGTGCTTGATTGTCCTTGTTACGTTACAAAGAACCCGAGCAAACTCTACCAGGTTACATTCCGAACACGCTTCTTGCTGTTCTGTGCTTCAGTGTCTAAAGCTCTCAGTATGTTGCGTGCGACTTGTTTGATTTGTGCAATATGGCTGCAGCTGAGGTATACTAGCATCGCTGTCGTCAACCTGCGAGCGAGTGTTGACACGTAGAATTAAACCAGTGCAATGTCAATTCAATCAGAGCGGAGACCAAAAATGCTCCATGCACCCCTGGACGCAAAGTGCGATTGCATAGTTAAGGCACGAGTAACTTATGTACACTTTATTGTTTGTTTACGAGATTGATGCTCTTTTTTTACACTATATACTATTAGCATACTATGGTATACACACACAGTTAAAACTATTTTCTTCACAAAAAAGAAAAACATTTATTATGATTTGCAACATATCGGTAATCGGTAGCAAAATTTTGCTATATAGTGTGAAATAATCTGTAATTTGATTTCTCCATAACAACACACATTACATATATGAGTTTATTAGACTCTAGTTAAAAGGGTTTCATTTTAGATATTTCAGTCAGATTCATAACTAGTACTACTGGTTACTACAATAAACGAAACTATGTCAGTTACAGAAAATAACATATATTTCCTGGCTAATTTCAGCATTGTTACCTCACAATAACATTAAAGGAATGATTTCTTACCAAGAAAACATATAGGTTAATAACTTCTACAAGCTCATCCAGGAAAGATAAGCGGTAAAATTTGCAAACCGATAAACATGAATATATTTCGTCGTGACCAGAATAAACGAAGATCGACCTGACCTTTCCAAATCTCAAACTAGGCAGGAGTATTCTGATGAGCTACATCACTTGAAAATACTCCTATTTCTGGATTTGTAACTTTCTAATTCTGTCCTACAAGTTATTCTCGTCCAGTTATTTTTCGCTCCGGCAAACTCAGTAGCAGTCAAGTACGTCTTACCAGGATTTCAGTATCTACATGGACTTTCTAGGACCTCAGTAACTTGAACACCTCCTATCGTAGAAGAATGAAATGACTTCCCTGTCAGGGAATGCCAAATTGCCATGTTGGAATATCTCAGACCTCGGGACACAGTCGGGTTCATCTCTCGGCGTCGATCGTATTTTCCTTCTTCCGTCGAGTCGTCGTCGCAGACGTAAACTTCATGTAGACTCAAACTCAGTAGCTCGACGAAGAATCAGTTTTCTTAGTTTACTAAGGATTCTTGTAGAACCTTATCTGATTTACAGTTGGCTCACCAAGTTTCCTTTTGGACGATAAAACTTACATTTTCCTTTTTTTCCCTGGACTTCAACTCCTAACTAGCTCCGTAGCTTGTTATTTTCTTCTTTCCTTGTAGATTTAAATCCACCACCTTCTTCCTCGCAGCCAAACTTGCCTGCCTATCGATTATTGGATCAGGTAAGCTCACGGTTAGCGCCCTAGAGCATACATTGAACTAAGTACAAATTGTAGAAGCCATTTAAATAAATAAATAAATAAATATATATATACACTGAATAAAACTAACACATATGGATTACATAGATAAACAAACATAACTTGGTCTGGTGCGGGGCGACTGTGTCCATAGATAAATGATTAATTTAACTATATCCAGGCTTATAAAAATATGACATTGAAATGTATTACCATCTGTGACACAGAGCAAAGCTATGTTACAATAGTAAAGAACAAATTTATACAAACTTCTTAGTACTACTACATTATTCCCTTCAAAAGGTTTCTTTGAGAAAAATGTTGCTTTCCTTCTCACAAACATGTTAAATTTTCAGCACTTAGTTTGTCCTTACTATGACCTATAACTTTACTACAGGTACTTGAGTGGTTCATACTGAAAAAAAATATATTATTTGCCACAACGAAATTTGTGCTGTCGAAAAAAAAAAAAAAAAAACTTTTCAAAGTCCGGTACCTGAAGAGATAAATTCACATTTGAGCTCTTAAGCCATTCACAGTAAGAAAAATTGGCACTTAGAAAAAAAACTTGTGAAATTGTTGCTAAACATTAATCGTTCTAGGCACTACAACAAGAATGTCGTAGGTCGTTAAAGTGGTATATATTTTCCAAATATCTATGCGGACAAGTGTGATATATTTTTATGAGCCGAGTGTTTCTGACAGCCTCTCACATTTTCCAAAAGATTGTGTACTTTTATAAAAAAAATTCTTGAAAACTGGTTGCCAAAATAATTTTTTGAGGCATTTTCATTCAAAAGTTGTAAATTATACAAGAATTTATTTAGAAATGAACAGTTATTTTTTGTAAATACACACAAAAGTTTTTGAATATACATATCGACGGTGTTGCAACTGCAACCTCGTATGTCATGACAGGAAAAATCACTATAAAAACATAGTAATCACAGTGTATCTCGTAATCAGTGGCGGTTTGTGCTATTAGGCTGCAGAGCTGCATTCCTACCTGGTTAATTATGAATTACAGTATATAATTTAAATTTTCACAGCTGGTGTTATATAATATAATTTGAACCACCTACTCGCCAAAACCGTCAGCCGATCGCGAAGTCTGAGGAATGCGAGAAAGTTTCAAATATTTACTTGCGTACGCGTGTCCTGCCTCGGGCGGTCTGAGCTAGGCAGGGCACAGACTAAACAGTTATAGAGACGCGAAATGACGAGGCGGCTAATTTGATACGGGCGAACTTGGCGACTTATTGGCTGCTCGAGGTGTTGATACCAGCCCCGTTTACGTTAGGCTCCTGCATGTTACTACAGGTTTCCTATTGGCCTGGATGCTGGCTAGCAGGGCAGCTTCCTTACGCTGATTGGTAGTAGGTGTTTCCGCCATGTTGCTGGCAAGGGAAGCCGTTTTGCTGGCGTGTGTGACTGAGTTTCCCGTCCTACTGGTTATTTCACTTCTGTATACCTAAATATTCTGTGGCAGGGTTGTGGGGCGAGCAGCCCGTCTGACCTTGCTGGCGCATGCGCAGAGCGCGCTCCGTTCTGGCGAAACTTGGAAGAAGAGGACGGTGGTGTCAAGTATTTGTAGGGCTTGTGGACTGGCAGCCTTCCAGCCCACACAGTGCGTCACGCTACACTGCACTAACGACAGACGTAACTTGTCACTAAACTCGCTAGTTTCGCGACATCACTGCAGTCAATTGTGCCAATATTTCAAGACCGGTCATACACACCCTGGCGCTTCCTACCAACTTTCACATTTTTCGCAAGCGACTTAGTTAATTAGAAAAAAAAATTCTATTATCGTAACTACTTTTTCACTCGAAACCCAGCTGAAACACACTTAAAAAATACTGGACTACAGTAGCAAGTTTCTACATGTATGGAAGTTTTAAAACTATTACGCCAAAAATTTTAGTTTATTTGTAATACTCTGCCATAAAATCGCCTCAAATTGCAACATTTTACACGGGATGGAAGGATAAGTATTAGATGTCGCTTCTTTACGCCTGGGCGTTACAGTAAAATTCTTTGCAACCTGTTATTTCACACGGATTATAACGTACTTCATACCAAATAATAAATTAATATAAACTTTAAAAAATACAAAGTAAAATATAAGTGACATTTATATTCATTTATAAGAGTGCATAGTAGATAACTAAAGGCTGAAAACATCTATTGATTCCTATGCATTTTTCGAAGCCAAAATGTATAATAATTCTCAATGACAATCCTAGATAATGGCATTTGTCAACTTAACGAGTACATAATTATCCAAAATTACTTATTCGTTACGCGTGATCTCTTGCACTGCAGTTAAATGCACGAAGTTTCGGCGCCAGATATTCTGCCTCAGAAGTTCTTAACACTGGAAAAAATTTTGTTTAAAACGTTGGGTAATACTGTTGACCAGGATTGTAAGTGTTTAATTTTCGCAAATTGGCTTCAAGAAACCTACAGTTGAATTATGTACCATGTCCTCGTAAAGATACTCTGTAGCCGCGCACTTTACCGAACCATATAGTAGAGAAGGAAAATATTAAACTCATAGACGAAAATTTCAAAACTTGACTTTCTGCCCAACCACCACCATAACCGTTTTTCAAATACAACGTTGTTTTTTCTAAACGTCCGTTTCAAATACCTTCAAAATGTGTCTTCTCTATGATTACGCAGTAGACGAGGCGGAAAGCCGTAAACAAATGTACTCTCCCTATGTGCGAGTATTTCGTTATAGGGGGAGTTATCATTAAAATGTACCATTCTATATCTATTATTTCACTGATTTTGTTGAGATATTCAGGCAACTTTTAATATTTAAAGACTTACGAGTTGTTTTCTTTTTGTTTCTTTATAGTTTAATTATGTATAAATACCTTTATTTACATTTACAAAAGTCGTTGTTTCAAGTCTAGCCTCTCTCCTTGCATACAGCTTTACCGTATATAAGCCGTTCACGATAAAGTGAGCACTGTATAAAACGTTATTGCGAAATTTCTTCCAAGGAAAGAATGACGAATCAACTTCACGTAGAGTAACGGGCATACACTCATTAGTTAAGTGGCCATTTAGTTGAATCATGTTATTGACTTAATATTTTCATTTTCAAATACAGTGGGCTGCAGTAAAGTTAAAAGTATAAATAACACGAACTATAGAGCACTAAGAAAACGATGCTGCTTTGTTAAATGTGAATCATTGTGATTTGTGAACCTTATAAACAATTGGGCTAATGTCTAACCAATGTCTGAACATCACTCTCTGGTATGATTTAGGGCTGTATCTATAAACGACTTTCGAAATTCACCTGGCAGCTTGCCAACTACTCGCATCCTGTAAACGACTTTTGGGAGCCTACCAGCTGAAAGCGCTTCCACGTCCACTTTAAGTGAAAATATGGATACATAGCACCACTTTTCTTCCATTGGATAGTACGCAGAATGAATACAGGAACGCACCTTGCAATTTTCGATCGTCTTTTCTAACATTTCACGTTTCTCGTTCATATTTGAGATGATGTTGGATTTAGGTTAGGTACGAAAAAGCAATAATTTTTGTGAAGGTTAAATACGTTTAAAGTAGTATTTGTGAGGGATTTTTTCAGTGAGCATAATATTGTGTTTTCATGGAGAACATTACAGATTTTACAAATGCTTAAAACCTATGTTTGTATTCTTCAATAAAGAAATACATAAAACGGAAAATAAAAAACCAACCTGTCATACGAGTCATTTGATGAAAGTACGAGAACATTTTAAAATTAAATCGTTTATTTTTTCAGCTGACATAATTATCGTAAGAAACTAACGAATATATTAAGATCATAAACACGTCACATAAAATGTGTACAAACAGAAAACGTTTTCGTGAACATGTGTGTTTACCGTCATTTTCGCACAACGCTGTTATTATTTATACGAAAAATTCTGTCTTAGTTTCGAAACAAAGGTACAAAAATTGCAAACATATACACGTGCAGTAACAATTTTCGTATGTGAAAAGTCTCACCTTGTAGTAAACCCTCCATGCTATATTGCATACACTTTAAACAGATCTAGTATACTTAACAGTAGCTTCTGATTATTGAAAACTTTCAAATATGTAATTCCAAAACTCGTTCCAATCAAGAATGTATTCTTAAAATGTTGCATTTTCTTACGTAACAAGTATCGTTTGACAGGTTATTTCGCCGCCATTGTAATAAAGACACAATGAAAACAGCTGAACAGGCTTTCGAACCACCGTCTGACCACATTCACTTGAAAGTGGATGACTCTTCACTTCCAGGCAGTCAACCAACCAACGAAAGAGGTTTATAATGTGTGTTTCAGCCGGAACAGACATTCGGTGATTGGATAACAACCGAAAGTCGTTTATAGATACGGCCCTTAGACTTGGCGTAACCTTCCATTAAGCTACCCTTGTTTTACTGTACCTACTTGCTACTTCAAGTGATCAACACTAATACAAAGGTATGTTATATTTGTGAAAATTATGTTTGTGGATTTTGTGAGTTTTGTTCTAAATGATTAATACCTTGAAATGTTTTATAATGTTTGAGGAAATGGAATAGCGGTAACTGCTTGAAATGTTACTTGATTTCCTCTGCTAGGGACTAAGGTGGCCCCTTAACAGAATGTTTTTATAAAAATATTAATAAATCTACCAAAAGTATATTTGATGTTTAGACACAAGAACTGCTAAAATAGCACCATTTTGCACCTAGGAATCATACATTTTCCAGGGACCCCCCCTCCGTTTATTGGGAGATAAGTGTTCCTCCTAGTATGCAGCCCTACCTATGTCAAAATCCACGAGCTACGTCTGCAAGTTATATAACTGTTCAAACATCTTTACCATACAAGAACAAAAATTCAAAATTATAAAACACACATATTAGTCTATATATAGGTATAACAGTGACATACAAGTTTGCTGTATGGGGGAAATTGCATTGTTTCGACATACGAGGATACCATCGATATATATTTGTGTATGTACAAGTATTGCCTGTAATGCTTACTATCATTTTGTAAACTTACATACCGATTATTTAAAACTTGTTTCCAAAGATATTTTTGTAAAAGCACAAAAATGTTTTTACTGTGTTACTTCCAAAATCAGTTATCATAAAAAAAGTGATTTTTCTCTTAATAAATATTGACTGACTATCAAAAAATAGGTTACACAAAAAAAATCTATGAGAATAGTGGTTGCTTACGTCTAGCGTTATTGATAAATATTCAGTGATGGCATTTGTGATGAAGTTTGTGCTCGGAACAATGATTGTCATTAGCAGCTCACTGTTGTTCTTCAACAAGGAAACTATTATATTCTCCAAAGTAAATATATTTGTATTGGTTGGACTTCATAGAGAGGTCAGGGACGTAACAAACCAATAATACGGATTTCTGCCAGCTGATCAATTTAACTGGTACTGCCATAGCAAGCTTAATGAGAAAACCTAATTGTAACATTTAGCCTCAGCTTTGAGGCAAGGTGCTCACATTTCTAAGATAGTTTCCTCACTATCGTGGTTTTGTTTACGGTCTCGACTTTTCTGGCACTGCAAACCAATATGTTTGTTTGTTGTTTCAACTGCTGATATTTACCAGAGAATGTTTCTTATTTTAACCTATGACTGCGTGGTTTTATATACACACTGTGGTTAAAAAATAATGGTTGTTTATTGTCTTCTACGCAGGTCGCTAACACACTTGCATAACGAGTTCTCTTCAGAAATGTGAGCATATAGCCTTCTTATCTGAGTTAGGCTGTGCTTTGCTACAGAGCTACTGTACTGTAATTTATCTGATAATACACTTACATCGCTAGTGACTCTCGAGAAATTAAGTTTATTTTCGCAAATTTTTCTGTTATTCAATCTAAATATGTCTTAAAGTTAAAGACTGGTAGCTTTAGATCGTAAGCTTGTATTTAAAAAAAACGCACTCTAAGATCCATTTACACTTTGACTGCAGAATACTTGATTCAGCAAAGTTGGGGCTAAAAACTGATTAATTTAATAGAAGTTCTCACGTCCACATTTCGCTGACGTTTTCGTTTTTGTGCAGGTCACAGGTTTAAAGCTCTCAACTCGTATCAAGTAGATCCCTAGTTATGAACACGTCAACAAGCAGTCTCTTCTGTATTCACGAGCTCTCACTGTCAAGGTTACAGCATCTAAATTGTTACTCAAATGAAATCTGATAACTTAGCGAGTTTATCTGGACAGAAGTGTGAGGCTTGTAACTAATGTAAATGTGACTTATTTACTAGACTGTATCACTGATTATGAAACTCCATCCATGGCGATTCAGAACTATTGATAGGTTTAAATGAAAACACTCACAGACTGCTGCGCTACCTTGTCATAAGTATAACTGTCCACTCTCTGGAGCAACAATTATAAATATCGTATGGCAAGTATATCCGAGGGCGAGGTATCGTACCACGAGTGCAGACTTCTGATAGGACGCCCTAGGCATCTGCATATCCTGAAGGATGGGGTGAGATGAAGCACTGCAATGGTGAAGTGACGGAATGAGAAATGCGGGGGAAACGGGAGATCCCAGAGAAAACCCGCCGGCCAGTGGCAATGTCCGCCACATTTCTCATATGCGAAAAATCTGGGCTGAACCCGCTGGGGTCGAACCCGGATCGCCTTGGTGGGAGCCGAGTGGTCTGACCACTCGGACACCGCGGCCCCTGACAATGTACGTAAATCTAGCTGAGGACATAATGTACCCAGGATTGTAGAGTGTAGGCGATAGGACGTTGAACTAACAACATGTCCGGGTCTGTAAGTGTTTTGATTGGTTTCCTTTAAAAGCTGTTGGTTATTAAAACGTATTTGTGTGTCAAAAATGACGTTATATTCGTAAAAATAACCTGCAATAGATACAAAAACAGAAAGGTTCGTAACGTTACGTTAACCACACTTCTGAAAATGCGTATTCGTCGAGTAAAGGGAGCATAAAAGGGAAGACATAACCCTGAACATATTTATGATATTTTAGCACTTTTCTTAAGTATGCCACCCAGCCTGAGCGGTTTTGCTCTTGGAAGGTTCAGAAACTATAAGAGCGACATATTCGTGTGTGCGCAATGGCCTACTGCTCTAAAGTACAAGGTGTAGAACTGAAGAACCTGTGCAAGTATATGACTTTAAACAGTTGCATTGCCGTTTTATTATTGAAAAATACGTCGAAGCTCACTGCAGAGGCTTTACGTATTTTCTGCGTGAAAATTGTTATACCTATTTGATCTTATTATGTAAGAATACTAAGTCGTTTCCTGCAATGCTGAAAAGCTCGGATGCATATCTTAATAGATGTCATCATCTGAAAATAAAAAAGATCTGAAATATGTTTTTTCGTTGACAGGTAAAGAGAGTTACGCAAAAAACCTTTCCTTAAAATAGAGAGCATATTTTTGCGGTTGAGCTGGTAGGCAACTGGCAGCAAGGGTTTGTAGCAAAAGTTAATGTTTACAAACGATCGCCAAAACCCACAGCTGCAAACTCTGGCAACCAGTTCACTACTACTTCAACAGCTAAAATGTGGCTTGACTGTCTATGTGAGTGACGTTGAAAATTTTTATTTACTGTTGTGTCTTCAGAGAAAAAACCAACTTAAAAAAACATTGTCGTTGCTATAAGAAGATGTGTAAGTCAATATACTACTGCCGGTCTTCCGAAACTGAAACGAAACTCTTGTGTTGGTTTAGACAAAGAAGCTGTTACTTGTCACATAAGGACAACTAATATATATGTGTATATATACACACATACAAACAAACTGAAAGAAAAATTTGTGAGAAGTCTTCACTACAAAATTACAATGCAGTAATCTAAAAATAATTTCGTCGTAGCGACAATATTTAAGTGGTGTCAACAAAATGTTTTCGTTGTGACCACAAAATAAAATTGCAGGGTAAATACCCACAAAATATTTTGTAGCTGCCACAAAATATTTTTTTTTTCTGTGACACACAAACATTTATAATACAGGAGAATATATTTGAGGTATAAAGAAATATATCTTAAGTCGGTTCCCTATATAGACTGAGTTTGTGTGTGTCAGACACCAGATCAAAAAGTGCAAGGTCGCCGGCGGCCGGCGTGTGTGGCGTAGTTTTAGTCTCTGCGTGCAAGCCACTCAGTTGACGCGCAGATATTTACTTGTATTCATTTTACTATGGGACTTTAAGCCGTGACATTGTATCTGTGGATGTATAGTTTAAAGTCCAATGCGTGCTTCTAATTGTACATTTTTGATTCGTTTTTTCTGTATTGCACTTCGAGACTCAGTGCGGTCTTCCAATTTCAAAAAAGCAGAGTTGAACTCTCTTAGACATGATCATTATCTAGCATGAACAGTGGATGATGACATATACCTATGTATGAATGTGCGAGTGAATGTGATAGTTAATGATTTTATTTTTGGTTTCCTTTATTGTTTTGTGATTTAAAATGTTTCTTATTTCTTTTGAAAAATTTTGAATTTTAATGCTGTAATGTTATTAATTAATTTAGCTACGTAAATTGAACATGTGTTTTTATTCTCCTGTTACGTTGTAAAATGCTTCTTATTATCTATACTGTGGTTAAGTGTAAGGCAAAGCGACTTCGCCACATAAAATTAAGACGAATAAATACATACGACAATCTGAAAATGCCGTATTTAGAAATTATGAGACGCCTAAAAATCATATTTAAACACACATGCCGAATTTTTGAACTAATAGCGTCATACATTGCAGTGGGTTTTTATTCGTGGATGAGCCATTATAATACGCGTTATGTAACTTCGTCAAAAAATGAATACTGGCAACTCGTTTCAAGCGCAGGTAGGGAAGCATCTTAACCTGGCGACATCCTGTGGCCAGCCCGCTCCCTTGATCTCGCACCTTCTGGTTTCTTCTCTGGCGAGACATAAGACCTACATAAGCCGCGAACATTGGACGAAGAAAGCTGTCATCCGTCACTACATATCGCCGCAATATCACCAGACATACAACTTCAGTGAAACACTTCTGTAGTGATTAGAAACCAACAGTCATCACTTAGAGGCTATCACTGATTGCAAAACAACATGAAGATTTACTTGTATTCTTAAAGAAAATAACCTGTAATGCTTGTTCAGCAGTTGGATTAAATGTTTAAAAGACTTGTTCAGTTTCAGTGTTATATGTGGTGAAATATGCGAGCCCTATCCTGCACGATGCATGTTTGACCTGACTCGTGACTATCCGTGCATGGCTGCAGTTCTGAGCAGGTATTACAAGTTAGTTCAGTCAAGTGCGAGAATCTCCTCACATGTACTAGACAGCAACAATCAATACCCTCAACACCGGGAATAATTAAACTTGGACGTATTCCGCTGTGTTATACCACTAACATACCACGCATAATCTCACACTACCTGTTAATTAAACTAACAAGGGATACACAACATGAGTTACGGACACAGAAAAAAAGTATGATTTTACCCTAAATACAATTTTTAAGGCAGTTTAACTTGCGGTGAGTTAAAGAAATGTAGATGCACACGAAAGAAAAACACATTACCGGTTTTACTAAAATAATTTATTCAAAATGTTTACTTAGATAAGTCGTACGTTTTCCTCGCAGTAAGTAGCATATATTTATGTACTTGTAGCGTGCCTTGAAAACTACAACTGTCTGTAACAGAAATACTGCTAAAAAACTAATTACACGTGAACGAAATTATTTGTCACCATCAGTCTACAATTCAAACATTTATTTGCGGCAAAGCTACCCTGAAATATTTTATGCTAATATAAATTCACCACCACAAATAGATTTGTGTTGTATTAAAGGAAGTTCTATAAAATGTGATCGCGTATAACGTAGTTATCTTTAAATCTCATTGGAAATTGTTGATATAATATATAATGCATTTTGTACTGTCAAACACAAGTAAATAATTATCAAGGTGCCGTAGAAAAAGTATAGACAACACAAAGATCTACGAAAAACGAAGCTCGAAACAACCATAAACATAGCCAACAAACAATAAGGGGAAGGAGGGTGAGATAATGCAGTCGGGTTGGTTGGCATGCGTGCAAGCTGGAGCCAGACTGGAGCTCTGTTTCCAAGTACGTTACTATACCACTTCGATGCACCTTGTATGGTGGTTAAGAGATTATACGCGTTTTTCTCTCATCGACATGACATATTACTTTACTTAACAAAGAACGCAAGGTTTTCTGTTGCTTTTAAAATGCTAATGCCGTTGAAAGTATACATCTTAGCCAAGTTCGTAATGTCCATACAACATGACAAGGTTTGCACATCTATTCCTATAGTGTGCTGCTGTCTGTTGGCATAATCGCATTCTTCGGCTATATAACTTCTTTCCATGCCATAAAAGAAGGTATATATTTTATTGGGCGTTTATTACTGTGGAGTTTGAGTAGTAATACTTCATCATATACAGGCTGTACACAAACAAAGTCATAAAGAGCACACTATGCTAAGCCTGGGCTAAACTGGAGACGGAAATGTTTGTAACAAAATTATGTACGACATGCGCAATGTGGCAACACTGCATGGATATTGTCCCGTATTGTGCTCCATGTCCAAGTATTATTTATGTATGTTACGTTCAGTAAACGTAGAATCATGTCCAAGGCTGCTCGGGATTCCAACCCGCACCCACAATACACATGGCAGAACAGTAGACGTAAGATAAGTAATAAGTCTGTGGAGCGCAAGCGCTATGTTGCCACATTATGCAAGAAAAAATTTCACCGTACATTTTCTTCTTCAATGTAGCTATAGTATTCGCGTGATGTGCTTATCGTGCGTTTGTTTCTGGACATCGTATATGGTTAAATGTATTAACACTATTTATGTCGATCTATATTTCCCATTTTCTTTTTCAGATATGTTTTAGAGAATGGCTTCGTATAAGGGTAAAGTTGAGGAAGTTCTACCACCAAAGCCAATTTTAGAAGCGCGAAACGAAAATTAGATACTCATTATTAGGAAAGGACGATAGGATAGTTGATAAATTTGCGTAACGAATATTACGTTTTAACTTCAAGATACAAGTTTCTATTACGAGAGACAGAATGTTCCGTGCAATGTACCAAAACCAGATGTAGATAATATTTGCAAAATTTTAATTTTTTGTTTAACAGAAATATTTTTCATTCCCAAATTCTAGTTATGTTCGGACAACGTGCTGGCCTTGTTAGATATTTTGCGCGAACCATCACCACTTGAATATAATTGTCGATGTGTTAATCTTCACGTAAGAGTGGTTTCCTTCTCTAAGCTCGGAATTTACTTGAAATTTTTCATTTTTAAACGTATTCAAAATTTAACCAAATACGAAAGTGACCAATTAAATTAGAAAACAATAGCGAACCTTCATTCTCAATGTAACGTCCTGCTAAGTATTTAAAGAGATGAATGCATTTGTTGAACAATTTTCGTTGTTATTAACTTAAACGTGTGGAGTTGGAGTTTTGAAAACCATGATATTAAAAAGAAATTGAAAACATTTCAAATATTCGAATAACATTTTCAACTGTTAAAACGTATTGTTTTCTGTCTAAATTTGTTAAATTAATTACAATGTTGTTCTGTACGCTGCAGTGAAATGCACCACAATAGTTTCTTCTGTGACTATTTTTGTTGCTGACTATAAACATAGTTCAGATATTCAGTAAAATGAACAATTCCATAAAGTATATAGTCTTTATCTAGCATAAATTTAAACACACGAGCGATAGCTAAAACGAAACGGTTTTCATAGACACAGAAAATTTATCGTTGAGTTGCCGTGCTTATGAGTATTTTAATGTGTTTTGTGCAGGTTGGTGCAGAAAGAAGTCATCAGTGGAAACATTATTGAAAGAGAGAAGAAAGCTGGATACTAGATAACACTTGTTATCCCAAAACAGTACACATAAAGCTACATAAGGCAGTTTTACACCAACATTCTTGTCATATTGAACGACTGTATAAAATGAGTTGGCTGGCGAAGGGGAGAAGGGCCAGAGCGAGAAGTACACACACAGTTGTGGTCATGCGGGTGGAAGCGGGCATCATTGCTTGGTCTTGAGAATGTTGTGATTCTGCTTCCGAGTTCATTAGAAATGATTAGGGCCATGGAAAATTTGCGAGAAGTATTATGCCACAGTTTGTTTCAGTGTCTTACGTGCACATCCGCAGCTATGCTTCATGGTTACTGGCAGCGTGTATGTGTGAAGCAACGTCTCTCATTTGACTGTGCCAACCACAGTAAGGTTCTGCAACACCACACATATGTTACTTGCAGGAAGAACCCCAAGACACGTGACAGTTAAAACACCCAATCACTGACTATGGATCAGAACTGCAGATGTGCACGTAAGGCACTGAAACAAACTGAGGCAAAATTCTTTTCGTGAAAAGTTCATGACCCTAGAAATAATGCATAATCGATAGAGACCTGTACAATTCGCGTTTCCTTTAGGCCCCAAGGCCCCAAGGCAACCTTAAGTTTGCGCCACTTTCGCAACTGGCCCGTGACTTATTTGACACTTGCTGGAAGTGGCTTAGCCAATAGTACAGAAGCAACTATATCACTGCGTCATCGAGCAGGCAGAGAGCAGAGCTAGCCTACACGTCAGCGAACCCGCCAAAATTTTCCAGTCTCTTATCATCGATAACAACGCAGCTTATATACATTTCTAATGCGTTTCTTGCTTAGTCGTTGTGATTTATCTTGCGACAAAGAAACAGCTGTAACGTGTAGAAGTGCAGAAAACAGTTTGTGCAATACAAAACTAATCTCAGGAACGACCTTGGCCCGCAATTTAACTGACACAATTAGCCACTATGAGAGAATCATTTATGGAATAATATTAAGATGTTTTAAGGATATCGTACAATGTTGCGAAGCTGGGGCAGCGACACTGCGATAAAAATGACTAACCAATCAGAGGCAAGATCGCAGACGACAGTGACACATACGACTGCTGTAGAACATGCTCTAACGCAGCTGTTACTGTCGCTTGCGAACACGAAGCATAAGAAGAATTTTGTAAATAAACTAGTTTGACTAGGCGCAAGAACAATAATATCAATACAAACAAACAATAAAACAGGACGTAAATGTAAAAGGAAAACGATTTCGGAAATATGTCGAGTTTATGTCCATCACTACTTCCATTAACAAGAATTAACAGTGTGCCAGTTTAGGCCTTCATTCGCTCACTTAGCTCCCATTTTTGCTGAAAGAAGCCACTGTAAGACATTGAAAGCTCCGCCGCTGTCGCAATATTGAAGAATCGAGCGATGCCATTTCGCATGCGGTGATAGCAAATCGCAGTTTGTTGTCACAGCATCACGCTATTGTACAAGGTCTTTAGGCTGCTGTTATCATTTGAAATGTTCTGATAACTCCCCACTGATATTTGGAAACGTTTTCATGTTCAACGCCATCATGTGCAGTTATCATGGATAATACATTATTGTCTTTATTTCGTTTGATTTGGTTTTTAGTTGCTCTCCAGGGCTCTTTCTGCCACATTCCACTCTGTGTAAATACGTAAATAGGAATTTTACAAATAATTAAAACTTATAAGACATTAATTTCTGTTTGTTACTAGGATGTATATTTACTGTACGTTTATCTGAAGATATATGTGTTTACAGTATTGTTTTAACCCAAACGTGCTAGACATTCCTCACTTAAGTTCTAAACTTCAAAAAGAAATATTCCTATACATCAACACAAATTATTTCATTGTAACGTGAGAATATTTTACTAGCAGAGTGCAGTTTGTTATGATTCCTTAAAAATATAAAGACTGTAACGTCTTGGGAGGTGATTCCAGACGAAAAACAAAATATGTCTAATATGTCATATATATAACGTGAAAGTTATTATTAATGGCTTTAGTCACCCTTTTGAGTTTGAGGTTTAAAAATGCGTTTGTGAACGTACTGCAGAAACATTTGCTATGAATCACGGACGCCTGCAACTTACATCGAGGGCTCTCGTATTAGCCATAATAGCTATTGCGTCTTACTTATATAAAATATCCTTAAAATATTTAATCTATTTCCTTTGTAATCAAATGTTATAGAGCGTAAAAAAAGAAAACGCAATAATTAAAATAAATGAATGACAACTAGACAAATTTACGCAGAAAGAACTGTCACTCGTATCTGTACTGGCACGAAGAAGTGAAACTTGAACGACAGACACACATAGGCAACCAGTGAACTTGACTGGATTTATTTGCTTGGACATACCCCATTGCGAAATAAATGACTGTCAAAAGAAAACTTAAAATAAAAATAAAAATAAGACAAGACATCAGTCGCACTCGTGTTCCTGAACCCTGTGTGTCTACCTGATGACGGGAACAGATTCCAGTTCCCGAAACGTCGTTAATACTGACTGTTTGGAAAACTATTGTGTTTTATTTCGTCTCATCGTTTGTGTTGTTTGTTGTTTTTTCTGTTTGTGTCCGACATCTTTGTGTTTTGTTTAGTCTCATCGTTATGTCGTTTGCTGTATTTCTGTTTGTGTTTTTGTTTTGTCTCATCGTTGTGTCGCATGTCAACTTAGGTTTTTTTATATTTTTGTTTTTTTTTATTTTTTTTATTTTCTGTTTGTTCCTCGTTTTATCTGACCAGATTCCAGTTTTGGAATTTCACGTTGTGTATGTATCCTTATGACTAAAGCATACTTTGCTTATTTATGTTTTCTTGTCTTATTTTTATTTTAAGTTTTCTTTCGACAGTCATTTATTTCGCAATGGAGTATGTCCAAGCAAATAAATCCAGTCATGCGCTCCCATTGCACAGTTCTTTCAAAGGTCACCAGTGAACTTCATTACAAAGATTATTAGAAAACCCGAAGACAATTAATGCCGTACTCTGTACTCTCGCTTATTCATCTGGCGACCAACCAACTGATGTCATTTTATATTTGCTATTTTGTATCAAGTTGCCACAGTGATATTCCTAACTATGCAAGTAAATATTGTAAAAAATTGTAACATATTTCCTAGGGATCTCTAAAACTAGTAAAATTAGTCGGAATAGATGTTTATTGTAAACAAAATTGTATAACGTTATTCTCGACGATACGGTTGGACATAATTTCTATCAACCTTCAACAAGTAAGTTTTCAAGAATATTTTTGTTTGTGAAACGAACACATATTAAATTTGTCTTATGTCGTTCATCCAAAGTTTAAGCTGTGTTCGAACTGAAAAAAATATGTTTTGCTTCGGCCTTTAAATTATAGTTCTCAATACTTGCTAGAGAAAAAAAATGTATGTTGAAATCCTTCATTACCTAAATTTGACGCCATAATTTTTGTTCCCTTTTTTTTTTGCGGGATTACTTTTGGGCCAGCTGAGCTTTGTAACTCTGCAACTATGCATTAATTTTATCCGCGCGTTTTGTAATAATCAGTTTCCACTTAACTTGACCAGTCGTAACAACACTACAGCGACACTGAAAGGCCTTATATTTTCAGTTATATTTCTTATACTTTGATCATCCAGTCACCGGAATACACCTTACCCAAAGTGTATCGAAGTATTTCAATCAATTTTATCCAATTTCTCTGTTGATTAGCTAAGTAAAAAAAAAAAAAAAAAAAAAAAAAAAAAAAAAAAAAAACAAGAAAAACCACCAACGCTTGTTTTCAAAACGAATTGTAACTAAAAAAGAAAAGATACAAGGGGAAAGGTGTAAGAAAGAATGCAATGCTTAGAACATATTCCAAAATCCCGTGACAATATTAAAATTCTTGTGTTGAACGAGAAAAATAACAGTAAAAACATTGCAAGACGAATTTATGTATACATTGTATAATTTATGAAATTATCGTGGTAGTGGTTTGGTAATATGTTTGGTATTTTGTAAGATGTAAAGTCGATAAAATTAGAATCTAGCATAAAAATAATACGCCATAGACATATTAGATTGTGTACTATAAGTCAATTGTTTAAAAAAATTGCAATTTAAAACATACGATATGTTTGTCAGAAAAAATGTTAGAATGCCGCGAAGAATCTCGCATATACAAATGGCGTTGACTCGCAATATCATCACAGCTTTCCTCCTCAAAAATAACATCGGCAAAATAAATTTATTTTTCGTGTTATGTGGTTACAAAAAAGTAGCCATGATTGGGAAATATTTGAAGGATTACCTGCTCAGTACTTAAAATATTCATAGTAACTCGTAGTTTTTCTTGTTCTGGAATTATTATTCCTGATGTTTTAAGGTCCTTGCTTATATTTGCTCTCACGTGACTGTGCAAGCAGCCCATATGCTTTAACATTTGTTTATAATTATTGCTAAAACAATGTTTTTTAAAAATTTTGTGTTGTATTTATCTCATTATTGATAGTTTGAAAAATATTTCAACTATTACTTTTAAATTGAACTACACCCTTTGCACAAAATTTCAATATATATATATATATATATATATATATATATATATATATATATATATATATATATATATATATATATATTTCTGGCTATGCGTTATTAGCGTGAAAGTGTCTAGAACAAGTCGAGTAGATTGTTGAGAAGAAGCGATTGGCGCAGGATTGTTGTCACCCCTGACTGTCAACAGCAAGTACTCCTTGTGACGTCAGCATTATCTTGTGCGCCGCTAGCTTCACGTTAAGAGATGTGTGTGTGATGTGCAAGCCACGTGTTGTATCGGGTGTGTGCAATCTACTCCTACAACCGACAATGCACAATACACGAGGTACTCCCACACAAGATCACTTCCTGACCTCGTACAAGGCAGTCGTGTCTAGTGAGTGCTCCTAGATGCGCCACAGCAATAAGGCCGTCTTACGTGCGCACTACAGATACGTCATAACCTCTACCCACACGGTAATTAGTTGGCGTGCAGTCTATATGTGTTTACACGAGCGCTTACAACTTCACGGCCTGTGCGGAGGAAATCAGAACGGAATCAACTAGCGCATCTGTGTAGGAACCATGCCAGCCATACAAACTATCCCAGTTTACAAACTTACCTATTCGAAACAATCACAACTAGTAACCATCCCAGCTAGTAACCATCCCAGTTTAGAACCATCCCAGCTGGGAAACATTCCAGCTAGAAGCAATCCCAGTTAGGAACCATCCCATCTGGGAACCATCTAAAATAGGAACCACCCAATTTCATGACCGAACAGTAACTATAAAATAATGTTGCGTGCTCTTGCAGTACTGTAAATTATCTGTGTGAGACAAAATTTTCATGCTTAAATAGTAAGGTGAAAATGTTCGTCTTGGCTGTAATACAAATTCCCGAAATTAACTTAGAATCACAATTAGCGGACGGGAACTATCATTAACATGTGAAAATATTCTCAAACAATATTCCTTTCAAAAGAAACTATAGGAAGTTGTAATTTGTTAAATACGAAATACTTTGTTGACGTCCTGCACCTGTGGTACATCCGTCTAGAACAGCTGTCTGTCCGGCCGGTGATATTTGTGCATAGTTTCGTCTGGTACAAGTTCTTCGTTTGACAACTGCCTAATGCCCACAGCATTGTTGTCTGCATAGGAACATAATTCAAAGATGTAACACGTGCCTATACACATTTCTGGCGCTACACTAATCTTCAAAGTTTTCTTTATTGCTGCCGAATATAGCGAAAATGTTTAGTTTTGTTGTACATTTTAAATAATATTGAAAGAGGATATGCTCGTACAATACGTCTTCATAGCAAAAAGTGTGCTATTAAATAATGGCGTGTACTGAATGTGACAAAGAGGCGAGATATTGGCAAGAAGATTGCATGTAAGTTCAGATGCTAGGATGAAGGCGATGGGCAAGTCTAGCTTGTACTTACCACTTTCCAACTTCTAAGCCTCGGATACCACGAATACGTCCAACTAGGCAACCACCTTAATTGGGCCTGCTTTCAAAGATGTTTGTGTGTTTCGAGTTATATCAGCGAAAGAGCTATAAGAACGAGAGTAAGAGCACACACAGTGCTAACATCACCCCTATGCACCAGACACTCAACTATAGCATTATGCAATCTTAGTCCTGCTGGAAAGTTCACCAACAATGTTATCATTATATTATATTGCGCAGGAAACATGCATAGGAGATCTTTATTGGAATCTAGATAAATTTATAATGTACTTGAATGATATATTTCAAGACATAGAGGTGTGAAATGACCTTTATTTGTTATTAAAAAGGCTTGGACGTAAGTAGTGATTCTAGTACACTCAGCGTTTTATAAGTACTTAGTAATCCTCATATACATATGCTTTATTTCCCAAGGAACATCTTTAATTGTTGCGCCACACGATGTCTAAGCTACGGTTACACTCGTGGTTCAAGGCCAGCTGTGCAGGACTATACTAAGTGATGATATCCGGTGATGTGTTCGTTACTTCGTATTTATACAATATTTACTTTGTTTTGTAGGCTATAAATTTGACAACATTTTTCTATCTTGAAAGTTTTCTTACTCTGATTGTTTTCACACAAAGACATATCAAAGTCAAAGTTTGCGTGATGCAAGAACAGTTTGTATAAGTGATGAAAACCAACTGTTGGACTGATAAGAAATAATTCAATATTAAATAACACGAATTGGCATATGTACAGCAATACGAAAACTTATATGCAGCGATATTTTTTATTTTTTGTATTTTAATGGTAACATTTATTTTGTGATATTTCTTTTTCAGTTACGAATATTTTACACAAAAATTTTTCATTGATTATTTATAAATTTCGTGATGTATTCCGCGAATCACAATTTAACAGCACGGTCTACAGAAATTTTCATGGATTTTTTAAAATGTTGAATAAATTATTTCATATTTTCTTTCCATATTTCAGCGTTTTATTTAAATACAACAGTATTTAATTTTTTTGTTTTTATGCACGTAAACGTCTAGCCTGTAGTGTTGTTATTTACTGTGAAAGTTTTCTGTTTGCCTATAATTTAATTTTATTGGCGTACATAAAGCCGTAACATAACATGGAAGTTTTGACATTTACGAGCCATTACGCAAAAACTATGAGAGATAAAAAAATTTCGTATGAGAGAAATTAAGTCACAATGTATGTATTAAATATGAAAAAAATTAGGTACAAATATAAAAGAAAAATTATGATGATGGAAATTGCTGTAGACCGCGCCGTTTAGAGTGCATTCTCTCAGTTCAGTCTTTGGAAATATGTTCCTTCCTTGTGTAAATTTACTAAAACATATGCGTTAGTTGCCCGTAACTTGAAAGTGACATGTACATATGTTGTAATGTATATTTACGTCCTTCGCTAGGCTTTGCTAACCATGCGTCCCTAATTTAAAACACTCCGTGTAGTTGGCATTATTGTTGGTTTCATTTTTCTACACTTCGACTGACGCACACGAGGGCAACATGGACGCAGTGTGGCGTGTAAGCCATTGCCGTGGAAACTCGACCATATAACAAGCGACCAGATGAATACATTTCTTCCGCAGATTTACTCGCAACGTAACAGATCAACTGGGGTGGTTTTATTAACACAGCTAGAAATTGCGTAGTGAATTTGAGCAGTAGCTAGAATTTACAGAATGCTACAATTGTAACTAATGTTCTCAATATTATTGTGTAAGTGGCTTATCTTACCTTCATTACATTTTATACTATAATTAAGCGGAATAGTAACAAAATTAAAAATGTTTAAACATAATTCACAAATATCAAAGTTTTGAAACAACTGGTAATTTTAATTCATTCGGGATTAAAATTTTAAACATTATATATTAAGCTAATTGTATATTGATTTTTAAAATGCCAATTTACTTTTACTACTGGCTTTTCATTATAAAGTGAGCATATTTCAATGTTCCGAGAAAAAAAAACTTTTCCATTCAATAAATATTAATTCCGCTACTAATTAACATAAATATTGCCATGTCAATAATATCTAAGTATATACATTCAGTTGATCTCAGAAGATGATATCTTAGAACACAATATTATGTATTAAAGGCTGATGTTTGTTGGTAAGGATCATATAATGTGTTGACCTGATTTTAAATTATGTATATCCAAACCGTCAACACACAGTTTAGTTATAATAAAATTTTCCAATTCTATTTATTGGCTTTGTTAGTAAATAGAAAGTATCTACATATCGTAAAATCCCATACGAACTGACGAAAGCCACTATAAAGCAAAAAGGTAAGTGAGTATTGCTGAAAATATTGACAGACACTTCCTGCGCCGCAGAAAATTAGTAAAGACAACATCAACATCAACAGCGACAAGTACGCGGAACACATCACAGACGAAGAAACTGAGCTGGGTATGTGGAGTATGTGACCTAACATGCGATACGTGTTGTCACATTCACAAGCTCCTTTTACGTAGTGAGTACATTTACTTCTAAGAATTCTTTAAGAACGTTATGATTTACGGAAATAGCACGAACATATATTTCTCGTAGAGAAGTCAAATTTGCCTTTGAACAGTACTGAAATGTTTCAATTAATATGTAATTAGTAAACGATAAAGCTGTTAACAAACAACGAACACAGAAAAAACTCCCTGGTGAGATGTCGTAACAATTGTTTGCTGATATCATTCACATCCGAAACAGTAGATTATTTCTATTCTCTTAGCCTTACATAAAAATTATCTATTTTAATAACTCGAGCCTAAAATATTTCCAGTTTATTACAAGGGAGTCAATGACAAATGACGGTGAAGAACTTTGTAACTATATTCACCAAAACATTAATGGTCGACATACGAGAGCAGTTTTGCAATGTATATCAGTGCGTTGCGGTAACATTTTACCTATTGTACGTGTTAGTCACCCTTATGACTTCGTGACTTGAGGGTAAACGTATGTGAGTGAGAAGATTATGTCCAGGACTTAACAGCGAGATCTTGAGAATAGGCGAGTGTTACTACGAGGTGTGCATGTGATGCAAGGCAGAGGGACACAGGAGAACCACGATAAAACCTGCCATTGAAAGTAATTATGATTCGTGACATGAAACACAAAATAAGTAGCGTGGGTGAAGGATATTATCTCGTCGAAGTTGTTCTTACGCTGGCGAGGTGTTTCTAAGCTACTTTCTTTGTAAGACTCACATTGCTTGGACACTAGAGTGTAGACAAAGAAACTATGTGATACGTCACTTGCAAGCTGCTCACTTGCCATGTAACAAACAAGAGCCAAGCTTACTGATGCCACTGCTGGCTGAAACCTGGCACAGTATACACAACGACTCTCAAAACTAACACAGTAATGAGGCCACACACACATTTGGCAAGCAATCTGTTGCATGGTTATTAAATGATAATGATTGATAGATATGGTTGGTAGCAAGTATCTTACTAGCTGTCGACAAAGAGTACGCAAAGAGAAAAACAGTAATGATGTAGATAACATAATTTTGTTAAAATATGAGCAACAATCTCGTTTGCTTGTTTGTCATTTTAGCATTCTTACTACAGTAGTACCAACTAAGGTAATATATAAAATGTTTGTAAAGATAACAATCTGTCCTGTAGAAGGACTTTTCTACTCCATGGACGAAAGAATATACCCTGTAGAGAAACAAAACCGTTATGTTGTAAGAACAGTGCAAATAATACCGATAATCTTACATAACATTATTTACTTAAAACGAATGTTGCTATAGAAGTCTATGAAACCCATATTTCTTTGCCAGTAGCATATAATACTGGCCACAGATAACAAGTCACTGGTGTATCATCTACAACGTTCTACATTGATGAACGGCTGAGTATATCTATAGTATGTTGCTACTCTAGGTGCAGCAATGTTGCTGGTTGCATTCATTCGCTTGTTACTCTGAGTACTGGTTTATCACAATAGTTAACACTTCTTACAGTTTGCTACATGCCCCCAGGTTAAACGTTGTACATATTCTCGATTGATATGTGTGTATAGAGTTATTCTACAAGAACTAGAGCACAAGTATCTTCAATTTATTCACGATGAAATATCGCATGCGTCACGAAACAATACCCACCACAGTTAATGGCAAAGTCTCCCGAAGAAAGAACTATGGGCTAAGCTAAAGGTGCATAGAGCATGTCTAAACAAAAATGCATTTAGAAAGTGTATAAGTAAATTAATTGTCACCTTCATGGACATCAATTAAAACTGGAAGAGATAGCTCAGGTGATGTGGTGAATGAATTAAATAGCATGTAAGTAATTACGCAGCATAAACTAATAGACAGCATGCTATAAATCACGTGTATTTACACAGTGTGTTGGACCTCGAGCCGTGTGAAGCTGTCAGTTCTGGGCGCAGATCGATACATACCACCCGTCACAAATCCGTCATTCAAAACCACGCCGCTACCGTTAACATTACGTGTGCCATTTCTCACTTCATCGTGTTAATCACAAAGTTCAAATACGAAACATTATTCATTCAAAACTAATAGATTCATTAGTTGTTTACATTAAAATTGTGTGGAAACGAAACAATATACATCAGATAACGGTTTAAAATAATGTAATTTTAAGTAAACTGGTTTCGGAAATTCTGATATCTCTTTGTATAAAACAGTTATTTTTTAATACATTTGGTTTTGTCAAGTATTTTAAGTTACAAAACAAAGCAACTGTCAAATAATTTCCTCAACGGAATCATGTTGGTCGCTGTTCGATACACAATATTTGCTAATTTACGATCAATGCTTACATTTAGCGAATATTCGTACCGTAAATACTATTAATTAGTGGCAGATAAAACGAAGAAGCTACGACTGATCCTTTGGACGGATATTTATCGTATTATTTTAACAGGGTTCAGCTACTGACTTACTTATATTAAACATGCATAACAAGTTACTTTCTATTAAATAAATACGTGAGATATTTCTTAAAAAGTAAGCATTGTATTTGTAAATGAACAACATTTATTTGGTAATTTGTAAATGCGTGATAATTCTATTACTATAATATATATTGTTGCAAAAAATATTTACTGTGCGATTTTTGGCGCTCAACAAAATTGAAAGAAAAAGATGACATGCGCTGGCAATGAGTAAAATGGTTTAATAATTATAAACATCTTGTCATTCATGACTCGAATGTTTGTAGTCATGTGGATTTTCCTGTATTTTGCAGTACATTTCAGTGACTTTCAAACAATAAACCTGTGTATGTTCCTGTAAACTATAATATTGTACTAAACACATAAATATATACCACATGAGTAGGCCGTAATGGGTTGTTTAGTCTGAATATTTGCGTAACAGGTGCCATTCTGGAATTTATTTGGTATATGAGTATCTGGAGGGTAACGTTTGGAAAATTCTATCAAAATATTTGCGCATGGTTTACGACATAAAATTTTTATAGAGTATTGGGTGCTGCTATTAACGTAATATAAAATACAAGCAGGACCGAAAATACTATACAAATGTAGTTGGCCCTATGTAAAACCAGGGATTGTGATATTATAATTCAAACTATAAAACTAATTAAGTTAAATAAATTGAAATAATTTATTCTTTATGTTCATTGTGCTGTAAGTTCTTAATATTGTAAGAAATACATCTCTGATTAACTATAAAATAAGATACATGAGTTTACTCTTTGTATATTTTCGTAATCTGAAGTTGTATCCTTCTCGAAGATTCAAACATTTAAAGATATATATACACACACGAGGGACGAAAATGCAATAAATGAATGGGAAACTTAAGTTATATAAAATAAATATCACAATACAAAATATTAAATAAAATAACATAACAATTACATAGATTACCATACATATGTTTATACATACTTAGAATAAGGTTTTAAGAAAGAACTGGTATCTGTGTAATAATTTGCGGTAAGTTAATGCCGATAGTAATTTTTTTTAACTACTTTAAATAGTTGTGTTGTTAAAAATATCTAACTATCGAAAATCAGTCAGTAAGTAATATGTATTAGTAGGGAGAATAAGTGGTCGAAGAATTCAATATGTTGGAAAATATTTTAATTAGTTACGTATACATTTTTAACAGCAAAATAAATAAGGTACTTAAAAATTATGATAAAAATTAAACGAGTGTAAAGTATTAAATATTTACACAATTAGAATTAAAAGTGTTGAAAGAAGAAGTGGTACTTGAGTAATTGACAAAGTCAGTTGTTATGAATGCGACGAAGAACAAATTATAAGAAAAGTAAGGACTTTGAGTAGATAAAAAATTTGTAATTGTTCAATAAACACTATTAGTGAACTATCGAATATCAATGCTGTAGATATATTACTTGGGGTGATAAACGTGAAAGCCGTACATCGGTGCGAAACTAGTAAATGTGTGAAATAGTTTTTAAATTTTGTTGTACATTAATAAGAAATAGTAATTACAAAATAACAATAAAAATCGTAAAAATGTCTTTCAAATGCATACTTAAAAAACAAGTAAATATTTAAAGAAATGAAGAATACGTATATAAAGGTGTTAATGCTCAACAACCTCGCTCAAACTAACCAACGAACGGCAAGGTGATCATCTGACTGCTTTGAGAGAGAGGCAGGGTTGTGTGTATTTTGAGATTTACTTTTATGGGACATGATTTTTCAACGAACCAATAGAAATTAGAGGAATTATAAACGCATATCTAGGTACGCAATGTAGAGTTAATATTGGCCGAAGTTTGCCGAGCACCCCCGAGGATGCCGCCAGCCACTTTGCCAGAACATATTTTTCCTGTATACTTGCCCGTCTAGTTAAAATTGTGAATCTTGGCATGCCTGTGTAATTATGTCAAACTCAGATGTCGTTAGCGTTGGTCCCGACAGGCGTTGTTCAGGAACACATCTGTGCAGTATTATTATGACACGGCGTGACTCACAGGCATATCGGCAGGGAATGTGAAACCAGCAGCCAGGTACTTCAGCAAGTGCGGACAGGTCGCAATTGTTGCTTGGTCGAGAGTATCTTAGGCAGTTGTGGCAGCACAAAGATAAGACCTTGGATGTTTGCCAGGCACCGAGCAACTAACCGTGGTGGTTCTGCCAACCACGGGGGAAGGGGGTGTAAGAGGGAGTGAATCAACACGAAGCTGAATGTGGAACATCATATCTGCGTGGACGTAGATGAACATCTGCTTGTAATGTATTGTCTCACTAACTGTAAGTGAATGTGCCAGATATGTACAAGTGAAACAACTTAGTACAATTATTAGAGGAGCGAGGCATACTCTGATTCAATTGTCCAACAATAAAACTAAACGTGATCGATTTATTTATTGGATTTTTATCCTTACAAGCGTGTACGCGAAATACCCAGGATCTGTATTTTTAAGCTGAGCTCAAATAAAGACTGTAATGTGAATAAATTTCTATCATTCAGTTTGATGTGCCTGCTATAATAAGACGAAGGATGTTAGATATTACGTGGGTATACTACTGAGGTACGGGACTCAGCATTGTTGTTTGAATTAATTTCCTATATTAATAGGGCTAGTTAATATGTATATTTGTATTGTCTTTTCTACACCCCGTTCAGTGATCTCGTCTAGGGCGTATTTGATATGATTTACTATTTCAGATTAACTTGGTACTTTCAATAACATCTTTTAAATATGAATGCTTAAACTGCTGTTCAATGTTCCTAAATTATATTTTCATTTCTAAGGTTTAGAGTTATGTAGGCAGTTTTTTTGAGTTTTTATAATGTTGAAGGTTATGTTGCTGCTTTTGTTAAGTTTGTTTAGTTTTAAATAAATCACTGGGATTGCACCCGGAATTCTATGATATTTTGTTTGAAGTTAATCTACGTATTATCTTTTCCATGATTGGAATTTCATTGTGAGGATTTAGCTTGCAGCCAGTGCTGACCTGTTACTGTTTAGGTATATTCTTTACTGAGGTGTTTGAGGTTAATATTTTCTGAATCATTTTTGATTGAGTGATCTTTTAACTTTACTTTTGTTTAGTGTTCTCGTATATTAACAGGGATTAAAAACCAACTTTTTCCCCTCCTCGTAATTTGTCACCGTCGCCATTAGTGAGGTTTTAGGCCTAATATAAGGGGTAGTGAAGGTACAATATTGTGATCCCTAACTGAACTGGGCTTCAGGCATTATCGTTGTAGTGCAGTGTTGGGTAGTGTGATAGAAAACCGCGAGAGTTTAGGTTCCGTGAACATAGGGAGCGAACTGATCTTAAGAGTTCATGATCAAAGCATTTGCTTAAAGTTTCTCAGCATGGATATAGTAACATTTGAAATCCAGTCGTTAATAATATTATCCAAATGAAGTTTGCTTGCGTCCAAAAATGAATGCGTCTAATTGATTACACGATCTGCCTACTGCGAATGAAGTAGTTTCGAATACCTTGCACCTTCAGTAGGCAGTAGGGTTGGTCAAACCTTCTGTTGGAATTTAATTTTTTACCAATGGTTTTTTTGCCTAATAAACAACGCAGTTTATAGCAGAAGTCCCCAAAAAACTGCTTTGTCGCAATACCGTCAAGTAAACAGTTTTCGATAAAGTGGAAGTAGAAAATGGTACAGGTAGGCAACGCGCAATATATACAAGGTCGGACAACCCTATTATTTAGTGTAGGTGAAATATATTTGAAACCATTTATTTCACGAATGCTGATTTAGTACTAAAACTTACCCGGAAATTTATTCATTATTTCCCCTTACGTTTTATTACTTTATCAAATGTTTCTGACTATCAAATTTCGATTGCGAATTTATCCCTTAACATTTGCGCAAGACAAAATATTTCATTACAAAACTTTACCTCGATTTTCATAAGGAATTATCTCATACATATGTAACATACTTTCATGAACATCCTGTACGCAATCACCTAATGTGCGCTACAAACTTCTTGGATAAGGAAGTTTTTTTTCAAACATCTGTACCGAATACTGTTTGATTTGTATAAATTAATTCTGAATACAGTTACTCCGAAAATGTCTCATTTTTTGCATACAGATGCATTTTGGAACATAGGTAAAGTAAGAGCAATAGGAAGTAATTGACAGAAATGAGATAATTGGCAGAAATTAAGTAATTCACAGCGAATACGGTTGGTGACAGACGCTTGAAGAACTCTTCATAATTCTAGGAAATGTTCATCGAAAAAGAGAACAAAATGGTCGTAGATGAAATATATTATTAACAAGATTAGTCGATGTAAAATGGTTTTATATTTAATGGAAATATTATAAGCAGTTAGGCAGCAAACTAGACAATACCCGCATACAAGTACGAAATGCTCGCAGTCAACAATAAAAAAATCAAACAATCAAGTACCTTCTCAATAAATACATTTGATAATAACTCTTTTCAACTTCAAGTTTCCCTTCGTAAAATTTCTAAAAGTACACCGTCAATTGAAATTGATTATCTAACTGTCGTGTCTTAACACTTAATACTTGGAACGTAATATAACAATTTAAATTTCACGAAAAATCTGACTTATGTGCCAGTGTCACCCTTATACCGCCTTTGCTTGTAGTAGTTTGCTTGCAGTAGTTGCAGGAAGCATCAACTGTCTACATCATCTCGAGTATTGGCGAGGAGAGAGCTGACACGTCGAGGGGAAGGAAAATGGTACAACACACACACACATACATAGGAGGCAAGAAGTTTGACCCGAGGTCACTAGTAGAGGGTTGGCCAGCCAGCAACCAAAGCTAATTGGACTGTTCTAGAGTGAGTGTCGCCAGGTTGGCACTATGCCACACCCAACACTCCCACTTTCTGTCTCTAGAAACTGTTACTTCTTTATCTAGGTTAGCTTCAACTGCTCATATGTACAGGAAACATTACACTTTACACTATGATGTATCACTATGTAAAAACTACACGATATACAGTTTCTTCATTAGAAGAAATGTATAAAAGTTTTGTATACAAATTGAAAAATATTTGTCGGTCGATGCCTAAAGGGAATCAGACCAAGAAACACACTTTTAGAAAAATTTAATTAAAAATGGCAAATTTCCATTCCGTTCAATATTATTACAAAGTTGTTTCACGAAACACGACATCGTGCTACAATGTTACCTAATTTAGTAAATATAGTAAATTATTATTTTTAAAACGAAAAACCAAACATTGAATCACCTGTAAACGTCTCGTTTTAGCAGATATTAAGACGAGAGAAAGCTTTTAGTGGACAGTGTACGTTAACATGGTTACATCTTCCTTATTCGTATTGCGTGCGACCTGTGTGGCGATTTGTAACTTTCCTACAATCTTACATATTATTGTTTTAACACACAAGGCGTCAGCAAAACTTTCCACGAACGATGCTACGGTTTTCATGTAGTAGCGCAAACTTTTCTGCTGTTGACTTGTCGGTATAGTTAAGCTTGCCTTTATTACACTTTATGACTTTATTATATATTTATAGGGGAAGGTTACCCAAGATGGGCCAGTCACCTAAGACAGGGCAGGCGTAGTTCTCGAAAGCGCCGCTAGATAGTAACTGCGTATAAGTTACATCGAGCGTAGCTTCCCCTCAGAAGTGTTCATGCGTATTTTGAATGGAGTTGTTACACTTCGTGCCAAGATAGAGGCAAGTTTCATTTTTACATTGTAATAATGTAAATTTTTTGATGTACAGAAACAGTGATGCATGCTGCGAAGTTCGTCAGACCAGAATGTTGTGGTGTTTCGTAAGTACGTATTAGTTTTCAGTACATAATACGTTAATCGTGAGATTAGCTAGTTGCTAACTGTTACGAAATGGCATAGCGTTTCTCAAAATGGCCGAGTTACCCAAAACGGGATCCTGTATATTTCTCAAGATGGGCCAGTGTATTTCTATTGTTTCAAATTTGACGAATAGTTTTTTTAATGTTTTTATTTTACTTTTCATCGGTATTATCTGTAATTTAATAATTCTACACTCACTGTCAATTTTGTTATATTTGAAAGGATCTTTTTACTGGTGTCCTTCGTTTTTACACAGCCTATTGAACAACATCACTTAA
>PNEQ01050237.1:46183-93381 GCA_003012365.1 Medauroidea extradentata
TTTTTTAAAAAAAAAAAAAAAAAAAAAAAAAAAAAAAACACTTGTGTCATAAAGGCATAACGTGGCTTTATAGGAATTTGTGATACCCTCAAAAACAGCCAAACAGACGATTCTAAAATATTTTTTTAAAATGTATTGTACAAAAGGATTAAAGATTACATATATCTTATACTCGCAGCATCAAAACAAAACAAAAATTCTATGCACTTACAATTTATATTAATTTATTAAGTTAAGTGGGCAGTATTGAGTAACCTTCCCCTACGCATAACTTTTTTTCCCAAAATCATGAAGTATTTGTTTAGTGCCAGTTTCAATATTTATGTTACTTTCTTTATACATTGAACGTGTACGATTTAGAAGCAATTGTTTGGTATCATTGAAAATCATTTGACTTTATGAGTTTCGAACCCACGATCGTTGTAATGGAGTTCGTTCAGAAATACACGCCAGGAACACAGTTGTAGATTTTACCCATCTGAAAATAATATAATGTTATGTTACAAGGATTTTCTCGGTGATCACCTGTTTTCCCCACTCTCTCATTCCGGCGTTGCTCACATACTCACGTCATGTAACCCCGCACCAGCTCTGAATACCTAGATGTTAAGTACTTACCAAAATATCTTCACTATGTATTATAAGTTAAAAGTTTCTGTATGTTTCATGTTTACTACGGAGAATAGTTGCAACTATTATTCATTTTATTAAACACTAAAGGTAAAAAAAAAAATACACATACATAGCAAGTCCTCTTCTTAGAACAAAATTGCATAAAATTCAGGCAAGAAATTAATAAAAACTGGGGTACATTTTAAATGTTTTCAGAAATATATGAATGCGTTGTTAAATAATTTAATTTTTGTGTTTTAGTGATATACTTAGTAAATGTTTGATTTTTAAGGCTGAATTATAACAGGGTTATCACATTATTTAGTGGAGAATTTAAGTTGAGTGAAAGTAATGCATTGTACTAAATATTTAGGGTTAACGTATAGGTAGAGGGCCAGTTTAATGTTTTGAAACATTTTTTTTACTGTGCATATCAGAAGCAGTAAGTCGTCAAACATTTTCTATTTAAAAATTAGTTGAAAACTTTCGCCGAGTACGCGAGAATTGCTGAATAACGGCTCACATTATTTATTATTTTTTTAAACTTTGCGGACCAAATATGTATGTTGTATGTACTTTACTAGTGACAGTGTTATTTTCGCGCAAACAAATTCACACATATTTATTCTGTTTAAAATTACACTGACAAACCAAACCTACCCCATACCAGGAAGCTACAACTGTGCAACTGAAAACCTCATCTACCAGCTACAGTGCACTCACTGCAATGCAGAGTATATTGGCCTAACCACCAACACTCTCAGACAGAGGATGAATGGCCACAAAGCTGACACCAAAAAAGCCATAGCTGGAGCGGAGGTTGATGCACATGAGAAGCCAGTTGCTGCACATGCAGCACTTCATAATTCCAACTTTGATTTCTGTTATACAACCAGAGTGGTGAGGGCCCTACCACAGTTGAATAACAAAAACAAAGCAGAATTAAGACGCTGGGAACTGGCACATCAATACATCACAAAATCCAGACAGCCACCTGGCCTTAACCTCAGATAACAAACCCTCATTTCAAACTTCCCGCCGCACCTTAGTTCGTCCTCTAGCCGCTAGGTGTACTGATTACCAACCACCGCTGGACAATAGACTTCAGTGTGCCTCCACTCACCTGATAAAGCAGATTTAGTCTGCGAAACGTTGTGACCGCGCGTTTGCGGAGAAATGTGTTCGTCCTATGTGTGTGTGTTTCTATCTGCAAGTACAATCCTGTGAGTACTGGTGCACAACTCTTTCTGTTTTAATTGTAATTAGTAGCCAGCGGCCTTTCCCGCCATTGTCCTATTAAGAGCACCCAAAAAGTTATTGAAACACTTATCTTATTCAAAATGTTTCTAAAACTGTCGTAAGTGATCCTAAACATCATTTTGCACCATTTTGCACTTACCGAAACCGCTTTGTTTGATAAATATTACCATATTACCGCATTAAACTGAAATGCCTGCGAAACTAGTCGCGGTTTACAGCTTGTTACTTCAGATTCTTTGCGGCAATGTTAAAGTGTAAGGAAACGACAGTTGACAGTAGCGGAGTGCTGTGCTCGAGTACTAGTAGCAGCTAGAGTGCTTGTATGTCTGCTGGATTATTTATACCGGCACAAACATGGACTGTCTGCTTTACAGCTTGCTACACTTTCTCCGCAAGCAAGCGTGTTGTCGAGCCAACTTCTCCCTCCACATCCGCTCTGCAGCTAACTTCCTCTGCTATGATGCATTGTAACATGTCGCACGTCAACACAAATACTTGCCTAGCGCATCAACCGTGTGTTTTAGGGTTTCAACCAACTATTTTCTTACGTCTAACTTATATGTTTACACCAATATGTTCACCTACTTAAAGGAAACTTATTTTTCATTATGCTTTACTGCTTCTGAAAACACGGCATGCTTACTAGAAACGTATTTTTCGGTGCTCCTTAGAATACATCGCAAATGGTACATAAGAAAAAGAATGAAATGGCACATGGAAATGATTGTGGATTCACAATACTACTTTTACCATACTTGATAAATGATTTCGCAGCGTTAGAAGGTATTCTGTTACAGTTAGTGTTCTGTTTAAATCAGATGTTATTTTTATAAACATGTAAAATATACATTATTACACTTCGATGACATTTGAAGATAACGTGCGCAAGAAACTATAAAATATAATTTTGCCACAGTATTATAAATAATGTTCAGTTGATATGTAATAATTGTTTGTTGCCTGCCATCTAGTGCTAACGAGCGCAGACTGGCCGAGGAAGTGGTTACGAAGATTCAGCTCGGTATATCAGCACCTATGCTAGAATCATAACCGGCTGGCAGTCACATGGCGACACACTACCGCACCACTTCAAGTCACAGCAAATACTTACGTATTTAAGTGTTGGTAACAATAGCAAACAAGCTCGGCACTGAAACAAATGATAAACTAAAATCAATTTAGGGTATGGCCTAACAGGATCTGTTTTCAGCGTTGGAGGCTCAGAAGCGAAGAAGTAGTAAGAGCCTCGCTTGATTCGTGCGACAACGTCGCTTCGCCGTCATGTGCAAGGCACTGACTGGTCCGCAGTTATGTCGGATAGCTGTAACTATGCGATCGTAAGCGGTAACAGTATTACTGTATTGCCGGTAAGTCTGTAGTGAAATACACTGTAAGACCTAAATAGTTTTGTATCGATTTGACCAGTACGTATTGTGGTGTAGCTTAGCCATGCGAAAAGGCAGTTTTCAACCATGTTAAGGGGCTCGGGAATTATATTTACAATGCGCGTGATGATTTGAAATTACAATATAACCTTTCTCTGAAATGTGTTTACTTTTCGTATGAGGGTACGCTGTAAACAGGGGCAATAGTTTTGCAAAATAAATGCTTATTTCTAACCTGCTGTAGTGCACTTCAACATCAAAACAGACGGGCGCATTAAGCACGCGGTAACACGAGTATTAGGATGATGTTTACTAAAACAGTTTCCAAATGAAAGTATTTAGCCTACAGAGTCAAATGTCACAGCTCGAACAAAGCTCCAGTGTATTAACTCGCTAAATGTGATCTCGTCAAGGCAGAAAGCCGCCGGCTGGAGTGACTTCACATCGACATCTGCGCGCCAAAGTATCACAATCGAGCGCAATGATGTGGTAACGTTGTCAGGGATACTCTTCTATCCATGGTACCTAACACAATCTCGAACAAACACCAAACTAAATACAACTACGCTCTTATACGTATCCCCTCGAGCGAATATCAGCATTATTAACGGCAGTACAGGCTACACATACTAGTAGTTACGATATCAGATTTTATTGATGTTCTCATACCGCAAACTATATAAATAATTATAAGCTATCGAGAAAAAATGCATGTACAAGAACATTGCGCCAAAACTAAAATGTAAAGCGTTAGCCAAACAACTGTTATTTTAGCTAACTAATAAAATTAACGGACATATATAGTAGATCTTATATTGAAACAGCATAGAAAGCAATAACGAGGCATCACCAGTATTGTACATTTTAAGTTAGTAAGCTCTTGTAACACTACTAAGATTCCTCTAAAAACTGAGTGGATTGCGTAAGCATAAGTGCGCATGATTCCTTCCGTTGAAATCTCGTTGAAATGGACACTATAGTATGTTTTCAGTATATAACATTAGCGACGTTTTTAGTATAATAACTCTCCCATAATGCGTACAAAGTTCAGAAGTAACCAAGTTCCTGGTATTGTTTGTGACAAGGTATATCATACTTCAAATAAACATCTCAGTGTGTAAAACTTCTGAAGTCATGTAAATATTCTATAAACAATATGTACTTGGTAAGTTGTTATTACTTTTTAATAAACAGTTCAAGTTAAGCAAGTAGCTAAGCAAGTACAGGCCAGTCCCAGTGAAAGACTGTTGGGATAAGCGACCTCTAGTTTAAGCGCGACTACCTGATTGGCGAAGACGAACAGAGAAGACACCACTTGGATGGTTGCCCACTCGCCACCTCACCAATCAGCTGCTCACATCTGTCATGCTTTGGGACAACGCTACATTGAGAAGAGATAATCTTGCAATCACCCCCGCAGAGTTCTGACGGCAAACTGTACTGAAGGCGCAGAGCGGTCTTATATAAACACGTCGAAGGATTTCCACTCTACGGTAGCAAGTTGACATATTATACCACACCGTAAACCGAGGTTACTTTGACCAATCGAAATATTAATTTTAGTGTATTTCGGTAAATAAAAAGATAATTGCAGCTATGTGTTTAGAACAATTCCGTTCAACAATATTGCTAACGTTTGAGACTTCCTTCACATAACGACATAAAAAAAAAAAATCGAGTGGACAAATATCTCTCCACAAGGTCAAAGTAACCTTGTCAAGGTATCTCCATAGGCGACCTTGTAACAAACACACCACGCAAATCAGGGCTAAACTTCACACGATTATATTAGTGGCTAAATGTTGGAAAATGACATATTACGTGCACAACGTGGCAACACTGCACGAAGTAAGTACTCTCTTACACTTCACGAATACTTTACGTAATCATCGTATTATGGGCTCAGGTTCAAATATCGAGCAGTCCAAACATTCGACATTACATTTACATAACATAATACCTGGGCGTAGAACACGGCAGGGAACATTCTTCTCCGAGCAGTGATGCCACATTGCGCAAGTAGGCCTAATATGTCATCCTACAACATTTTGCCACTAACATTTTCGTCTCTTATATTTCCCCAGGAAAAGGTGGGGGGGGGGGTTGTTTCAGAGTTATTTGTTTTGTTCCCTTCCGAGAAAAATATTCGTTACTTTCGAATTTTCGTTTCATCATGAATTTTGATGTTGTACCGGACAATTAATCGTCACAGATTATGGAACCTTTAAACTTAAATATTGTGAAATACGATTTTTATAAAATAGTGACATAAACTGACTAAGTGTTTCTTAAAGTAACATCAGCTTCGTGAAGAAATTTCTCTGTATTCTGACTATTAGTTCGTCTTCAAACGATGTTTAATGTTTAGGTACTCATTATTTGAATTTTATCATACAATTTATGTTGCTACTATACTCAAACCTCTAAAATATTTAAATTTACAACCGCTTAAATATTTCGATTTGCAACTATTTTTTTAAATTCACTTTCCTGCGTTTGACAAAAGTACGTAATCAGTCATTGATAACCTATAGAATAAAATTTAACATACAAGTTTGATCAGCGAAATTCCATGAGAAAATTTTGCACTCATTATGTTTCTGGTTAATGCTCTTTCGAAAAAAAAAAAAAAAGACAGAAACCCCTCACTATATAGCTTGCGTATAATAATATGACTTTGTTGCATTTTAAATGACATTCTTGAAAGGAATGCATAATTTGTCAAAAATATAACTGCTATTATAACATTTAAAAAATTAGATTTTGTTAACGCTCACTTAAGGACGAACAACATATTCCATACACAAACTTATGTAATAACGTAAATAGTTTTCACAAGTCCACATATTGCATATGTTAGCGGCAATGCTATTTGTAAGAGGTTAGCTTTGAATGTATGGTTACAAAAACGAAGAAAGAAAATTTAATAAAACTTTTGAACCGGCAGTTGAATACATGCTTGTACAAGTCGAAATAAGCATACGTTTGAGACTGTACAAAAAATTAAATTGCAGTTTTTGTAATAAACTCCGGAAACCTACACTTTTTGTACTATTACAAGAACATTATGTAGAAAACCAGTATGAAACATTATTTTAGTAACGAAAATTTAAAATTTGAAATATATTTACCTATAACACACAGCTGTAGCAAAATTACGCTTCTAAACAATTTATTAATGCAGTGTGATTTTATTAAAAATTTTAATTGGGTTTGTAAACACATATTAGCATCGAATTTTAAAAGAGATGTTTGTAAAGTACAAAATATTTGTAAAGCAAGAAAAAGTTTCGTGTTACAGGAAGCTGCTGACCAACACAGCTGCAGACTAGCTCGCGGCTCGATAGGATGGCTATGTTGTCAGATACACTCGGTGGCTCAGTAGTAGTTTATCAAAGTACACTCGCTGGCTAAGTAGTAGTTTATCTAAGTACACTCGGTGGCTCAGTTGCTGCTTATCTAAGTACACTCGGTGGCTCAGTAGTAGTTTATCTAAGTACACTCGGTGGCTCAGTTGCTGCTTATCTAAGTACACTCGGTGGTTTAGTGGTGACTTACCTAAGTACACTCGGTGGCTCAGTAGTAGTTTATCTAAGTACACTTGGTGGTTCAGTTGTAGCTTATCAAAGTACACTCGGTGGCTCAGTTGTAGCTTATCTAAGTACACTCGGTGGTTTAGTGGTGACTTACCTAAGTACACTCGGTGGCTCAGTTGTAGGGTATCTAAGTGCACTCGGGGGCTAGTTTGTAGCTTACCTAAGTACACTCGGTGGCTCAGTTGCTGCTTATCTAAGTACACTCGGTGGTTTAGTGGTGACTTACCTAAGTACACTCGGTGGCTCAGTTGTAGGGTATCTAAGTACACTCGGGGGCTTAGTTGTAGCTTACCAAAGTACACTCGGTGGCTCAGTTGCAGCTTATCTAAGTACACTCGGTGGTTTAGTGGTGACTTACCTAAGTACACTCGGTGGCTCAGTTGTAGGGTGTCTAGGTAGACTCGGGGGCTCTTTGATGGCTTACCTAAGTAGACTCGGTTTCTCAGTCATGGCTTACTTAAGTACACTCGGTGGCTCAGTTGTAGGGTGTCTAAGTACAGTCGGGGGCTCATTTATGGCTTACTTAGGTAGAATCGGTTTCTCAGTGATGGCTTACCTAAGTACACTCGGTGGCTCAGTTGTAGGGTGTCTAAGTACACTCGAGGGCTCATTGATGGCTAACCTAAGTAGACTCGGTTTCTCAGTGATGGCTTATCTAAGTTCACTCAGTGGCTTAGTGGTGGCTTACCTAAGTGCACTCTTCGGCTACGTGGTGACTTGCATATGTTCCCTCGGTTTCTCAGTTTTAGGGGATCTAAGTACACTCGGTGGCTCAGTGGTGGCTTACCCAAGTACACTAGGTGACTCAGTAGTGACTTACCCAAGTACACTCGGTGGTTGAGTGGTGACCTACCTTAGTACTAAGTCTAGTCCAGGTGATGCTCTCAGGCACGTGGAGGGACGACTGGTCGCCTGGCCACCCCCTACTCTTGCTCTACGCTGCACTCTGCCAAAATACCGGCTCGCTTGCTTCTTTTGTTTGTACGCGAATCCCAGCTCGCCAAGTGCTTGGACCTTGTCCATTAATCGGTTCTCCCTCGCCTCTCTCGAGCGGCCGGAAATAGATGCCTGGCGGCAAGGTTCTTGGTGAGGTAAGAGTCCATAGTTGCCAGCAAATGCGACCCGCGACAGTCACTTGTCAACGTCCTCTAGCAGTCTGTCTCTAAATGCAGTGTGTCATGACACAGTACAAGGTCTTACATGAGATATGATAGGTCGACCTCTGTATGTACATGTATGGGGGTTTTACTGCAGTACCTTACTTGTAGTACAATACAACACCAGAATATACTTAAATATGTCGTTGCTTGGAAATAATGCATAAGAAAGGCCGGTATTCCTAAACGCAAGGTACTTCATATGTGCTACCATCTCAGGTTCCAGGAAAGCAAGGGTCGAGACCTAACGCGCGCCCGTATTCCTACACACCCTAAGATGGTATCGGATAAGTCAAGGATTATTATTTGCTCTCCCATGTGCGGCTATAAACAAATGAAGGCTACGCTGGGCAGTGCTTTCTTATAAATTAAGTAGCAGTGTTTTTCAACAGCTATTTAATATAAACGTGTTTGTTTTGTACACTTCTAACGTAATGTATTACGTTTTTAATTGTTATAAACAAGGAGTTAAATATTGTAATATAGATTTAAATAATTTTTTTGCATGAGATATTTAAAACTAGATTTTTGAAGACATCCGCTGTTTATATTAGCCTATCAAAACACTGGCAATGTGAGTACCCATGTTCTATTGATCACATGAGTTATCTATACTAACCACGCATCTGAAAATCACCACACACGGTACATATATTTGATATTAACGCATTTTTAGCATACCATATTTAGTTTTAAACACGGGATGATTCAGGATGGATTTAATTACTACCGCGTGGAGAAATGTATGATAAAGTAATTAGAAAATGTAATTTCAATGTTTCTGTAAAATTAATTATAGTTTAAAATTGACTTAAAAATTTTTATTCTTTTAATAAAATAACCTACTTCATCTTAAAATGATTTGAGACTCTTCAGTGAGTTATATTATTTACATTTTAAGAAATTTAATTTTGTGGTAATTTTCAGGTTAATATTACTGCCACTATAATTCACTTCACAGAAGAATTTGCGGACATATTTTCGGCATATTTTCATAAGCTATCGCCACGTTAAATTAACACAATTTGTCCCACATAACTACGAAGGGAATTGTATATTTAATGCCATTTGACGATTCAACGGTTGTAATAATGATCGTATTATATTTTCCTCGATTTCATGTTATTAATTTATTTATTTCTTCTATAACAACTGAGCCAACTCTGAGAAAATTGAATTTTAAAATCTTTATATTTCAAACTTTGGTTTAAGTATTTCCAATTGTTGTACGTTCACTATGATAGAAGATAGCATCACATGAAGAAACGAAGATATATTTTTGTATGTTTATATCTACATTATCAATGTGAACGTTTTGGTATATTTGTACCAAATTGAGGAACGTAGTCTTATTAGTTAAGCTTGTACTTTCCCGATATATGCACACATCATTTGCAGATTAATGTACAAGTGTGTTTACTTTACAAATAAAACTAAATTTTTTTAATGTGGTTACGTACCTTGAGATTTTACTCTCGACAAAGGACCGAAAAAAAAATATTGCGTTAAGAGCGGCATTGACAGGCCTATTAAATGTCATATCATCTCTATGAACAAGGCACTGAACCCACGAGCATATTTTCTGTCGTACAAACATGTTTTTTAATTACATTTTTGCGAATCTGTAATTTGTTTCATATATTTAACTAAATTTTCAATTACAACGGTATGAGAATAGAGATATTTTTACGAATTTGAAAGCTTATAAACTGTATTTATAGCAAGCTAATTGTTTTGGAAACATCCCATTGCAGCTTTATTTATTTCATTTTATTTTTTCGTAGGAGAATATATCGTGAACAAATTTAATTATTTATGAAACTTTTACTTAACATGATGTAACTCAGATTAAATGCAACGAATTTTTCACATAAAAATATAAACGAAATTCGTACTGCGTGTGCATAATTATTTTACGGACAAGGAAATGTCACAGATTAGTCATGAATAAGTAATGTCCTGAAACTAAATCCTTGTAAAACATTTAGGAATACCGGCCTAAGTATCGTAAGGGAACGACGAAGAAGAAAAAAATGGATTCTGTATGCAAAATTTATAACGAAAACACTTTTGGTAAATACATATTTGTTGTTATAATTTTTATATACTTCGGTTGCTTCTGCCAATCTTTTAACAAAAAAAAACTGTTCCATTAAACAACCAATATCTTCACTAGATGCGTCTTAACAAGCTTTAGATTGCACTACATATTACCTAATACCATATGTAATCAGTCAACACTTCGCTACATCTTCCGCAGAATTATATACACAACTGTCATGCCAGGTTCTAGGAAACCTTCCACGAAAGCTTTCATGGTAGCCTAACGCAATTGCGAAAAGTCACCTGGTTGGCCCACATATATAACATCTTGGAGCGAGGATGTACATGTTTATGTAACCAAAGCAATTATAAAAACAGAATGGTTACTGTTATTATTTAATTACTTAGAGTTTAAAGATTACCATGTATACCGTGCGAAAGACATACGTTTAGTTCGTCCTTGGTGTATACCTGCAGATTATTATATCAAAAATATGTCTAGAAAATTGGTTGTAATGAGCAAAGATTACCAAAATGTCAGTCTACTTTAAAGAAAATAATATATAATTATTCCAGCAAAACTTAAAATATTTAAAACAGATACAGTCCTACACATAAATATACAATGTAAAAAAGTAGGTGAAAATGGTAAAAATGAAGTTTTTTCAGAAAATAATTGAAATTTAGATGTAGGTGACAATATGCCTGACAGTATGTATATTGCTTACAAATATCTCAGAAATTCAAAAACTAAACTGTATTCAAATATTATTGTTGCATGCTCTGAGGACTAGCTGGCTGGGGCCTGTATCGAAACACCTAATGGACTAGCTCATGGCTCACGAGCCGGGCTGCCCCATGATGTAATCCCCGACGATATACGTCATAGAGACCTGTTTCAACTGCGCCTTGACCCTACGAGGCTGGCCTATGAGGCTCAAGTCACATCTGAAGCATGACGTAATGTCTATTTTTAGACCCTTGTAATGCGATGAATCCCCGACTGTTTCGCAGATTATGAAAGCACCGAATCGACACATTTGAGGAAAGTTCGGAATTGGTCGTGCTAGAGGAAGGTGTTATGCTTTTGTAGAGGCGACACCAAGGTGATGTCAGAGTCTACTGTGAGGTTACAGGCACATGCCTTCGGAGCAGTATTGGATGGAACAATATGACTGCGATGCTGCTGCTAGTCGACGGGAAACAAGGAGGTGCGCTACGGGAGTCGAACCGAAAACCTCAAGAGTGAAGATGGTGGTGCACTCGGGGTGCTGCGCAGCACATGGTGAACCATCACCACTTCGGACTGTTAATGTTGTATATTGTCACTATTTGGGAGACTGTTGATTGGATGAATGACTGAACATTTATTGGGATTTGTAGTCTTTGATTAATGGTAAATATTGGTGTGCTTTAATTGTCAAAGTTAATTAACGTTTTGTGCCACAATAGTAATTGTGTGCATAGTTAAGAGTGTTGTGAAGGTTATAGTTGATTAATGATTTGTGCATGTTTGTAATCTTTGTGAGCTAGTAAATCAATCATTTAATTCAACTCTTTTATTTATAACTATAAGAGATCAGAGAATTGCCCACATTTAAGATTTTGCTAAACTTGTAATACTAGTGTCGGAAATGGAATAGAGGTATAGAATAATTCCATAATTAATTCTGTAAATTCAGTCATTGCACACAATTACTATTTAATTAAATTGAGCTACTTCATAAATTTAATGTTTAAATTTCAATTATAAAGGTGCATGATTACACGAAGCATGTCAGCGGAAATAGAAGCACTAAAGGCCCTCATTCAGGGAATAAGTGTTCAAATAAATTCAGTCAAAGACAGCATAAATCAAAATGAGCATAAGGAAGAAGATAGTATAAATGAAAATGTAGATAAGAAAATAGATCATGTAAATGAAAATGTAAATAAGCAAGTAGATAGTGTAAAAGAAATAGTGTACCAGGAAATATATGCTATTAATGAGAAGGTAGGCAGCGTAAAGGCAGAAATAGACAATGTAAATGTGAAGATAAGAAGTACGAACACGAAGGTAGACAGCATAAACGATAAGGTAGAACAGCAAATGAGAGATCTAAGAAAGGAGTGGCGGGACTTCTGTCAGCATAAGGAGGGTAGCCATCTTTTTGCCGGAGAAGAAGACAAGATCAGTGCTGAATCTATAAATGAAGTCGGCGAAGTGGAGATCACAAATTCCAAACCAGGCTCTAGCGGGATCTCTACTCAGGAAGAAAATGGGCTACAACATGTTCGCGTATCTAGTGTGCCAGCATCGGACATTGGAAAGGGGATTTCTGTCAAGCCTGCTCCTTACGATGGCCAGACTCCGTGGCGAGAGTACCAAAACCTGTTCGAGATTGTGGCAATCATAAATGGCTGCTGTGCTGAGGGGACCTGCCCTCAGTATACTCCAGTCGCTTCCAGAAACAACAATGTCTGGAATACTCCACATTAGTTACTGCCCTGGAGTTGCGCTTCGGAGACAAGTATTTACGACATGCCAACCATGCACAACTAAAAGGCAAAGGGCCATAATCACAGACAAAACTTTCTGACGACAGTGACAGGCGAGACCACACCAGTGAAGGGAAAGGAAAAGGTACAGTTAAAGTTGGGTGACCTCTGCATTGAGCACGAAGTGTACATAGCCGACATCGAGGATGAATGTTTATTGGGCCTGGAATGTTTTGCGCAAGTTAGAGTGCTGTATAGATGCTCGGTCGGGTGTACTAAGGGTTGGTAACCGAGAACTGGTAATGATGCCACGAAGCGAACTATCCTCGCCAACCAGCTGCCAAGTGGTCTGTTATGAGACAACTGTTTTGCCAGCGTCCAGTGATATTGTCATCCCCGCACGGTGTCGAGGCAATGTTGTGTGGAGTGTAGCTCTGGTCGAACATATGGGAAGAAGAAGCAGCTTAGCTGATGATGTGGTGGTAGCAAGAACATTGGTTTCGCCGAGTTCTGGAAATATACCTCTTCGAATTGTCAACTTGTCGAACAGGGCTATCCAGCTTGTGGCGATGGCCATAATAGGTGTGTGCAAACAAGACTCCCAAATAACTACAACCGTAAAAGAAGCAACCAAGTCGGGCGACTTTAAGGGGACTATGCCAGAACCACTCAAGGTACTAGAGACAAGAACCAGAGAAAACCTGAACTGGAAACAAGATAAGGCTGTGGCAGAACTTCTGAAGAAAAACAAGAAAATATTTTCATGTGGGCCACTTGACATTGGCAGAACATCTACTGCACAACATCACATTGATACAGGAGAAGGTAGGCCAATCAAGCAAACCCCAAGACGACTGCCTCTGGCTACACAAGAGACTGTGGATGGCATCTTGAAAGAAATGAAGGACTTGGATGTGTTCGAGCCGTCGGTCAGCACTTGGTCATCACTTGTTGTGCTAGTTAAGAAGAAAGATGTATCCACAATATTTTGCGTGGATTACCGTCGGCTGAATGATGTGACCAAAAATGACTACTACCCCCTCCTCCATATTGATGACATACTGTACAGTTGACAGGGTCACAATGGTTCTATACACTTGACATGAAGATTGTCTACTGGCAATGTGACGTGGCGCAAGAGGACAGGGAGAAGACAGCCTTCTCTGTGCAAGGGAAAGGAACTTGACAGTTTAAAGTCATACCGTTTGGGCTATGCAGTGCCCCTGCTACCTTCGAACGACTAATGGAAAAGGTCATACCTATAGATATTTGCCAAGTTTACTTATATGATATCGTGGTCACAGGTTAAACATTTGAAGAACACCGTAGCAGATTAGATTCCGTGTTCCAGAAAGTGGCTGCAGCAAATCTGAAGCTGGTTTCCAAGAATTGCCACCTGATCCTAAAGTAAGTTAGTTTCCTAGGGCCTGTGGTATCAGCTGATGGAATCCAGACTGACTCAGGAAAAACCAGGGCAAAAAAAGACTGGCAACAACCATCAGACAGAACTCATGTGAGAAGCTTTCTTAGACTCTGTGCTTATTATCGGCGGTTTGTACATGGATTTGCTGTGATTTCCAAGTCACCACATGAGCTTACTGAAGCCAAAAGAAAATTTCTGTGGACCCCTGAATGTGAAGCCTCTTTCATAAAATTAAAAGAAATGTTAATGTCCCCTCCAATTTAGGCTTACCCGATAGTAAAGGTGAGTTTGTATTGGACACAGATGCGAGTGACTTAGGCATCGGTGCTGTGCTATCACAGGTTCAAGTTGGAGTAGAGAAGCCTCTAGAATATTTCAACAAAGTGCTGCAGAAACCAGACTAACTATTGTGTCACTTGCAGGGAGCTATTGGCAATGGTGAAGTCCATATCACATTTCCACCACTTCTTATATGGCAGACACTTTACTTTGCGAACAGATCATGCTACTCTACGCTGGCTACAGAACTTTAAGAATCCTGAAGGACAAATATCTCGATGGATACAATATCTTCAAGAATACAACATTGATATCCAACACTGTGCTGTTCGTTCCTATAATATTGCACATGCATTATCCAGCAGGCCTTGTGACCCCAATTGTCGCCATTGTGAACGGCAAGAGGAGAAAAGCGGAGGAGTGCGGTATGTGAGAACAACACGGCTTCAGCATCAACATCCGATGGGAAGTACTCCTGGACTGACGACAAGATAAGAGAAGAACAAAGAAATGAACCAGACTTGTGCCCAATACTGGATAGGAAAGAGCAGGACCACCGGCCAGAATGGCAGAAGCTATCTGAAAAGAGTGCTACAACTAAGGCATATTGGGCACAGTGGAATTCACTTGATCTGTTGAATGGTGTCCTCTACCGGGACTAGAAGAGTGCAGATGGCAGACATGAATACCTACAGTTGGTCCTTCCCGAGAACAAGATCACAGAGGTACTGAAGAAACTCCATAATTCAGTGTCAGGCGGTCATTTTGGCATTAATACGACACTCAACAAGGTTCGAGAGAGATTTTATTGGCTTCATTGCCGCGAAGATGTCGACTTATTTGCCGAATGTGTGACGACTGTGCCACAAAGAAAGGTTCGAGTGTCAGAGGCCAAGGTCATCACCAGAAGTACAATGTTGGTGCTCCATTCGAGAGAATGGCGGTCGACATCTTGGGTCCCTTGCCAATAACCAAGAGATACAATCGGTACTTGGTGGTGCAGGACTACTTCAGCAAATGGCCAGAGGTTCTACCCATACCGAATCAATAAGCCAGCACGGTGGCTGATGCACTGGTCGAACATGTGTTCTCAAGCTTTGGGGTCCCATTGGAGCTTCACTCGACCAAGGGCGGGATTTCGAAGCGGCCCTTTTCCAAGGAGTTATGAAGATAATTGGTATGAAGAAGACCCGAACCACTCTGCTACATCCACAGTCTGATGGAATGGTCGAGCGCCTAAATCGCACCCGGAGCAGTACTTATCCATTATTGCATCCGATAATCAAAAGGATTGGGTCTCCAAAGTAACACTGTTTTTGCTAGCATACTGCTCTGCCGTTCATGAAGCAACTAAGGTGACACCATCAAGGATGCTATTTGGAAGAGAGCTCAATCTCCCGAGCGACCTGATGTTCGGACGACCAGCGGAGGAAGACCAGACTGCATCCCCAGAGTATGCCAGCGATTTACGTCGCAAGATGGTTTACACTCACAACTTTGCCCGGTGACACCTCAGGATCAACACCGACAGGACTACGATAGGAATGCACCAGATAAAACATTCCAAGAAGGACAACTGGTGTGGTTGTACAACCCACAGAGAAAGAAGGGGTATTGTTCCAAGCTGCTGAATAATTGGGAAGACCCTTTTGAAATAGTGACGAAGATAAATGATGTGGTGTTTCGGATTGTTCACCGAGGCTCTCGGGCGAGAGGACCTAAAGTTGTACACATCGACATATTATCCCCCTACGATGGACCTGAGGCTGTTGTGTCTGTTCGGGACGAACAGACTTAAGTTATAGTTGATTACTGTTTTGTGTATGTTTGTACGCTTTGTGAGCTATTAAATCAGTCATTTAATTCAACTCTTTTATTTATAATACCTCTATCCCAAAGAGCTCAGAGAATTGTCCACATTTAAGTTTTTTTTAACTTATAACATTATAAATAAATACATGTATTGCAAGCCGGATAAAAAATCTTTCTGATAAACTGTTTTACGTTCTTGACTGTTGTTATCGAAACACTTCTATCGCGAAGGGTATAACTAATCTGTAACTAACAGTGGATATTTATTAACCAATCGTAGCTACAACAATATGTAATATGGAACTAAACAAGTTTAATATGAGAATACCGGAGTGCCAGGGCATCGCACCACGCATGCAGATAATATGAATGGTAGCTCGTAGACCTCGATGTATATGACGACCTACCAATGTGAAGCGCCAAAATGAGGAAGGTGAAGGACACGGGAGATCCCCGAGAAAACCCGCCCGCTGGCGACATCGTCCGGCACAATTCCCGTATGTGACAATCTGGAGACCGACCCCGCCGAGGATCGAGCTCGGATCGCCTAGGTGGGAACCGAGTATTCTGAGCACTCGGTCACCGCGGCTCCCTCAATATGTAGTGTTTTGTTAATAGGGAAGATTCATAGAAAGTTTTTAATTTTAACATGATTTTTCCGAATTATTTCGAGTTGTTCAGCTTTTAAAATATCATATTTTCAACCGCCTCCGTAAACGTTGAAAACACTTTCTTATTGGCTAACGCATTTATGATGTTGCCATATTTGTATTGCCGACTCCCACCTGACACTAATGTGTGTATTGGAATTTTTCACAGACTTAAAAAAAAACTGCTAAATTTAACGAACTCGGTTACGTGAAAGAAAGCTCGTAAAATTCGCCCGTTGTTAAGGCATGTATGGTTGTATATGTGTTAGTTAACAACGAAGATTTCACTGCTGTTGATTTGAAATGTCAGACGAATGATCTTCACAATCGTAAAAAAATGAACCTATCGAACTAGCAAATGGAACCAGGTTTGGTTAAACGCATTCTAACAGACTGGTGATCGAGCGTTGGTGGCGCGAGTTAGGACAATAATTAATCAGATCAATTTTTTGATTAAAAATATTTTTTTCTCCACTTCAATAACGGTTTCGTTTCTCGTGAATAACTGTGAAAGCCTGCCATGCTGCCATCTCTGGGCGAGTTTCGCAAGACTTCGCCCACTCCTCGAATTATCGGCCAATCACGGGTCCCTTGTTGGTTAACGACGTAGTCACAGCCAGTTTAACCGCAAAACACACTACTTCTGCCAAGATTTGGTCGCAAACTGGAAGCTATTGACTGCAACTTTAAACAAAAAGAACGTGTTTATTTTATGTTGATCGTGTCATGTTATACACAATAGATAGAAATTAATCGTTACATAGGCCTACATAGACTGTAATTTTGTAGTTAACTGCAGACTATGAGGTCTCTTCTTGTAGCTTCACCAATGCAGTCCACATTGATTTGTCGGACAGCGCTATAGCGAACATTTTATTTAGAGTAAATTACATTTTATTGCTGCGCAAATGAACTTCTCCATACTTTTATACTCTTCTCAGTTCCTCTCATACTCGTTTTACCCCATGAACTTAATTATTTAACACAATTTCACAACCTGAATGTATGGTGCTGTAGTTTGCACCCTACAAACAATAAAATCTACAGCATGGTGACGTCACAGAAACATCAACATGTTTCACATTTTACCGCGAAAAATGACTACTATTTTTATTTACGTTTTTCGAGAGCAATACAGAAGCAAAGAAAGAACGTATGGCATTGTTGTTTATTAGATTAAATATACTTGTAAACAGAAATATGATAAGAAATATAAATTTCCCCTATTATCAAACAGAATCTAATTAACCATGATAGAAGTGCAAATATCACTTAAGATAATTTATAGACATTTTTCTTAGCTTTAAATAACTTACATTTATTTTAACCTAAATTATAATTATTTAAAGGTCGTATTATATTATGCTTTATTTTATTAAATTTTTTAGAATTTAGCAAGCCATGATGAATAAAACATAATAAATTTTATATTGTGCTGAATTCTCAGGAGAGGGGTAGGTTTCCCACTGAAATGTTATAAAGGAATGGCAATATTCCGTGAATAGTTATTACTTTTATTTGTACAAATAAAGGAACACAAATATCTTTAAATAAAATTCCGTGATTAATTTGATACTTACTTTGATTAATGAACTTTCTCTCTTTAATATATTTTCTCTTTATAATATATTTCAGGACAAAGTTAGATTTACTAATATATTTAACTCTGTCAATTAACTAACTTTCATTACAGAAAATAAGTTCAATATTTTTAGTCTTTTGTGCTAATGATTTATCCAACACTGTAAAAAAGCATAAATAAACACGTACGAATAGCTGGTGATTTTACATTTTTGTACGTGTAATTACGAAACACAATGACAGCAAGCGTAATTGTACGCAAATGTTCTTACTGATCACAAATTTTCTACAGATTTTTGATTAAAAATTACAAATGTATTGATAAATGTACTAGATTGTTAATGCAAAAATACATTTTTAAATGTACGTGTAGAAATACGCTGACATATTGTAATATAAGACGTGATTTCATGTCTTATAATCGCATTGTCTTTGTATATATACACTGATTTATTTGTAAAAAAAATTTACAATGCAGTTTTATAACAGTAAAATACCTTTAAATTTACTCTAGCAATTTGCTGAAATATGCCATTTTATCAAGTAAAATCTTTAACCGTATTTATTAACAGAAAGATTGAACAATTTTACCATCTCTGAACATGATTACGTATTTACAAAAAGTTTATACTAACACCCAAACTTATATTTTATTATGATGCAGTTTTCGCGTAGATTTTCAGTTAAAATGTGCAAAGTCTGTTGCTGTGTCTGTGAACTCCAGCTCTACAAATTTGATTTTTACTCAGTTCATTTCAAAAATATTTTACCTAAACGCAGTTTTAGTAGTTTTAAACAATTTTTTAGCATAAATGTACTTGAAAACAAAATTTTCAATACAGCAGTTGACTTGGTATAACAAGCTTGATCGTCGCCCAATTATTAGGTCGTGTTATGTGTTAGTCTTACTATTCAGTAAAAATACGCGTAGTAAGAAAGAGGAAATGGTTTTCTCTTTTCAAATGGTAAACAGTTTGCTAAAATTACACCATTAAGTGTCAAAAACAACTAATTAAGATTGCCATTTATTCTGGATTGAATAGATCCAAAGTCACAAACTGCAATTGTTCATTAACCAAAGGTGGTCTCGTGGTTATAGTCGCTAACTCCTAATTCAGAGGTCATCGGTTCGAATCCTCGCAGGATCTGTTTGACGATACCGGAGTTAAAAATTACCACAGATAATAAATATGCCATACACGGTTCCAGAAATAATCGTACGTTTTGCCCAGCTTGCTACAGTCACGAAATTAAAATAAATTTTTTTAAATTAATTGTTTTCCTTTTGAAGTACGGGTTATTTAGCGCAACACTGTGTTAAAACCACGTACCGTGGCATTATTATACGTGCATTTCGTTGTATTTTTACCATTATGTACTGTAATAAGACACGACTTAAGCGTGTGAAATTACTCGACCACGTGTGAAGATATGCTGTCACGTATATTCATATAAAATTATATAACTTTTCTACAGTCTAGCTCAGTTATATTATTTACACCTTTATCCTAGTAATCGTGTGACTGAACAGTGTGTCCTTTTAAAATAAATATGTAGCGTGACGATATTTAAGAGTGCTCATTGTAAGCTACAGTACGGTGAAAAATAAGTATTATAGCACACATAAATATCAGCGAAGACGTTATAATACATAGTATGCACACTGTATTTCAAATATCAAGTTTTAAAAATATCTGTATCACGTTCATGAATTTAAAAAAAATATATGTTTTGCTGCAACTTCCGAATAAAATAAATTAGCACGAATACAACAATATCCGCTGAAACAAGATGTCATGAATAACATAACAAAATAACGTAACATAGTGCACGTAAATGTTTTTCTGTTGCATAAATGTGAGAATAAAACGAAATTTCACCTTGCTTGCACAATATTATTTTATCAAATACTGTACATTTCAGTAAGAATTTCCTCGCTTTAATGAAATAAGTAGGTAAGGTTAAAGACACGAAAATGGTAATTTTAGCATGCTATAGAAAATATATGAGATGCAATTGCTGTTTCTGCGAAAAAAAAAAACATATTTCGAAGACAATGTATAATAATAGTCTCTCAAATATCACTGTATGCCTGAGCCCCAGAGCGTTAAAATAGGCTTGCTTACATATATTATTGAAGCGTTCATGTAATACAGCAACAATTTCGCGTACTGTTATGGGGTTTTACTTCGCCTAATTTTGGGATTACTTTGCACTACATACTTTTGTTGTAAGTGAAGGTTTGCAGAATCGCAAATTCTTGAAGACTTCGCGATTTATAGCGTTAGTACTAAACAATACTTTAGAGTGACTATTATCATGAAATTCCAACACAGAACGAAATAAATCTAATGGTGCAAAGTTACCCATGGGGTGCAAAGTATCCTGACTTTACGGTATTGATGATTGTGTGTAAATGTTACCGTAAATCTAAAATGGTTGCAATCAATATTTATACAGAATAAACGTTCGTGCAACTATACATATTTGTCAATGATCCCTAAACAGTGGATACATAGGGGCTGCACAGTCGCGTTGCTAGTTAGTAAGTAGAAGTATATGAAGATGATAGTTACCTGAACACGAATGACGAGCTAAGCTGGACGTGGATGCGGTCTGTTGTACAGTAACTGTGCTGCAGTAACAACACCTCACAGCAGTGCAGACACGCCTACATCAGCTGCTGGTGCATATCCTTCGTCACACTATGAGCGTGGTGAGGAGGTGGGAGGTTCGCAGGAACTTCTACGTCAGCTACAGCTGATCTTGCGAGAGTACAGTCTGGTCTCGTACTTCATACACACACGCTTCAGTCACAACTCTTCGTAGTTACGTGCCAGGCTTGATGGCACCATCTATCACGACCTCCATATACATTGCAGTCTCAGACTGTCGAAACAAGCACGGAACTTCGCCACGGACTTTCCAACAATACAATTATATGGTCACTGCTTAAAGTTCCATAGTACAAATGGATAGGTAGAAATCTTGCACGCTATTCAAGCGCTTGGCTCATTGTGGCGATGTGGTATTTGATGCGCTATTCAAGGTCGCCCATTTAGTTACGTTACTTCAATGCGCAGTAGTAGGCGCATTTAGGAGACTCGCCTATTGCGCGCTTCAAATGCTCAGAAGTGAGTTCCTAAGGGTGGATTCCAGAGTCAAATGAGGAAAATCTTGAGGTAAATCTGAAACTAAGGAGAACTTGAGTAAAATCCAACAATTTTTCGTTTACATTGCAGTGTCAGGAAACCGAGTTATCTCAGACGAGGTGAAGTGTTACCACACTGATCGCGAGAAAAATAATTTCTCTTCGTGCATCGACTTGCGAATGTAGCTAAAATGTATAATATTTCACATTTGCTATGCACAAAACTTACATGACAGTAATTTGTTAACTTATATTTAGAGTTTCGTACACTGTAAAGCTGAAAAAATGCGAAATAAAAATTATAAAAAATACGTCGTTGATTCTGTTAATAAAATTGCATCGTAACATTTTGTTTATAAAATTGTATCGTGTTCGATAACGAAAGTGACAGTAAAATAAATACGACATCGTTTTAATGTAAATATGTTCAACGAATAAAATAGTGTTACAGATGCCATGCAGACTTTCGTTTACACCATGGCTATGTACTCCTCTAAACTATTACCAATAAATTTAAAATAAGAATTTTACTCTCCCCACGTGGCATTCTAATCTCAATTTACGGCCGCCATGATTGATTTGCAGCCTCAGAAAATCTTAAGGAAGGTTTGAGGACACATTAAGAAGTTCTCAGTTTTTCCTTAGATTTCACTCACTATTCTTCTCTGCAATGAAAAATTCTCACAGTTCACTCGGAGAGACCTTAGATTTGTCTCACAGTGTAATTGGTCCTAAATACGTCATTTTTTAACAAACTTTTCCTCATGTGCCCATTGAGTCACTGAACGGAAACACAATACAATTCAAACGATGACGAAAATATAATTTCAAACATTACGTCAACTATAATATCGTTTTGAAACCTCACAGAATGGCTAAAAACAGTTCATTCGGCGTATCATACATGTAGATATACTAACGGGAACTTGTCAAACTACGCTATAAACAAGTAATGAAGTTTGTTTAAAATTTTTTACTAATAAAATTATAGGGTAAGCACTGAAAGTGTCAGTCGGGCGACTGATCTACGATACCACTGCACGGTGTTTCAGTGTGTTGCAGTAGAGGCGATACCGCACCAGATGAGCCGGTCAACATCGCCCTTGGCGCCGTGCCTCACTCACACAAACACACGACCAGTAGGCGGACGTCCTAATAGTTTCTTATTGGTTTTCCAGGTAATGTGTAATGTTACTGAGCCAGAGTAAGCAGCTGTATGTGTTGCGGAAAGGTAAAAGAGACATCTTGTTGCCAAATATAATTTACAGCATCGAGGAAACTCAAAGTTATTATTGTAATGCTGCATTTAATAGATGTACGGAAGTATATTGTATATAATCCTTCTACCATATGTGCACTACTACACTCACAGCTGTCGTAATTGGGAATAAAAGTACCTAGGCTACTAACTATTTTTAGGAATTGTTTACAAAAATAAAATATTCCGGGTAATAGGACAGAGGGCGTCAATAAACTCCATAATAAAACCGAAATAATGAGAAATTATGTTTCAGACTTCAAATTCATCAAATTATGGTACATTAGTGCTACAACCAATTACTACCTCACCAAGCTAACTAGGTAAGTATACCACTAGATAGCTGGTCACCACAGCAAAAGTCAAACTTATGAACGAAGTTCATTATAACTGTCAATAAATATTACACACCTACAAACCCAGAAATCAAATGCGTTCACCAGCTACTACAGTCGGGAGCTAGAGAGCCCTTATATCTAGGTTTTCCGCAAGTTTTTCCAGGAACTGTTAAGTTCAGTTAGTAGCTAACGACAAAAATATGTGTTACTGGTTTGCTTCTAGTTATCTAAAGAAACAGCTAGTATCGTGCCAGCCATATACGTGTGCCGTGCGTCACGATGTACGGAGTATTGTTTTAAACAATAATACCTCGACGACCTTGACGGTAGATCCTCCCTAAAGTCCTGATAGACTCCCTGGTCCTCGTCGTAGGTGTCACCACTGGGGATCTTCTCATACATCGAACTCAAAACACGTCTGTACAGTTTCACATACATATTTACTCTCTTTGTAAGTTACAAGACCAATTATTGTATACAACGAGCAAATAATTGCTCCCGTTTCCATGGAATACGGTTAATTTCTTTTTCTTTTCAGTTCAGCCAATTCACTCGCAAGAAATACTCAACTAATTGTCCACCATTATTTAAGCATTAGTTAAAATTAATTAATGCAAATAAACATACGTTATGCCCTTACACGAAATCATACACAACATAACAACAATTATATTACACGGAGAATGAAATGTTAGTACGGAGTCCAAATTATGTTTGTCATTTCTATGAAGTTCATTAATTGTTCATTGCTAAAACACATTAGGTTAACTTTCTGTAACTGGAATAGTGTCCCTACATAATGAGATGTTACACTGGGTAATCAGTAATTTGTTTGTTTTGTCGATTAATTCCTGATCATATTTTATGTTTGCAACAACTACACATTTTCATAGTTAAAAATAATTTCAATTAAAAACACTTTAACGGAACGTATTTCATTTACGTAAATTCGTTCCGTAGCTATCGTTTATACGATACTGCATCGCAATAACTGTTTACGGTTACATTGTCTGATTTGCAGAAACGTCTGGTTTGTTTCAATTTTATTTATTCTAAAGAATTCAAATTAATGATGTGAAATAATGTAGAAATTTGTAATCCCCACAACACACATTACACGTATGAGTTTATTAGACTCTAGTTAATAGGTGTTCAACTAAAATTTTTCAGTCAGGTTCAGAACTAGTAGCTACTATTGGTTACTACAAGGAACGAAACTGTGATTGTAGATGTCAGTTATAGAAAGAAAATAATATAATTCCTGGCTTATTTCTGCATTGTTACTCCTCAATAACTTTAAAGGAATTATTTTTTCTTACTAAGAAACCAGGGATGATAAGCGGTAAAATTTGCAAACCGATAAACATGAAAATATTTTGTCGTATCCAGAATAAACAATGATCGACTTGACATTCCCAAATCTCAAACTAGGCAGGGATATTCTGACGAGCTCCAGCAGTTGAAAATACTCCTACTTCGGTATTTGCAACTTTCTAATCCCGTCTTAGCCATTGTGTTCTTCTAATATTTTTTGCTCCGGCAAACTCAGTAATAGTGGTCATCTTTTGGATATTTAAATTGCACAAATGCATTTTTCCTTTAAATTTTGTCTTGAAATAGATATCTTTACTAGTCGATAATATTTTCAATGTGAAAATTTACAATAAGTAACTATCTCGGGGGTGAATAATTCACATGTAGATAGCGTAATAGTCGATAAGTCTTATCAGGATTTCAGTCTCTACCTGGACTTTATAGGACCATTCTGGTTTACCCTTCGGCATCGATCGTGTTGTCCTTCTTCCGCCAAGTCGTTGTCGCAGATGTAAGCTTCCGTTAGACTTGTACTAAGTGGCTCGACGAAGCCTAAATCTTCTTAGTTTACTAAACATTCTTGTCGAATATCATGCAATCTACTACTAACACACCAAGTTCTCTTTCGGATGATAAAACTTCAATTTTCTTTTCTTTCCCCGGACTTCAACTCCTAACAAGTTCCGTCGCTTGTTTATTTCATTCTTCGTAGTTTTAATTTCCATCACCTTCCTTCTCGCAGCCAAAATTGCCTGCCTATCGATTATTGGATCAGGTCAGGTCACTGTTCACGCCCCGGATCATACAATAAACAAATATTTTTTTAAGTGGAAATTGTAGAAACATTTAAGAAAAATACATTTAGTAAAATTAACATATACCTTACATAGATAAATAAACACGACTTTGTCTGACGCAGTGCGACTGGTCCATTGATAATTTATTAACTTAACATATCCCGGGCTTATATACAAATAAAATTGAAATTTATTACGATTTGTAACATAGAGCAAACTTATGTTTAAAAGATCATCGAACAAAGTACATTATTTAATAAGCACTAAATAGCATCTAAAAATTACAAAACATGAAAAACACTGCAAAACACATATAAAAATAAAAAACAAAAACATTACAGAAGTTGTTCAGAATTCAATTGCGCACCCGTTCACACCAAATTAATGAAAGTGAGATCATCCACTGTTCATACTGCACTATTAAATTTAGAGTTCATAAATGAGTTCTTTTAAACGTGGGCTGACACATTTGTTATAAATGTTCCTTCAGTGCATTCCAGGTGCGCGCTGCTGAAACTGTAAAATATTTAGAATAAGCACTAGTGCGGTGCTTACGTATGAGCAGAGATTTAGAGTATATAACCTCTTCTTAAGCGAAGGAGAAAATAAAATTTTCGCCTTTTTTTCAATCGTTGCCATGACTAATTTTTGTAAAATTATAAGTTATGATCACCTGTTTTAAAGATAAAAATGAAACGTTCAAATGTATTTGGAATCTTCTGCAATTTAATTGCTTGTTCGTCAGTAAGATCGCTGAAAACCACATCACAACAGTCAATCAACGGAAAAATGAGTGTCTGGGCAAGATATTTTTTAATATGCAAGGAGAGTTGATTTTATGGATTTTAACGAGTGAAGGATGGCCAGCGTCTTCCTACGTAAGCTAGCTTCGTGGAGAGACCAATGTACAGTACCGTTCAAAATGAGTCATATCTCTCTCACTGAGGATGTCAACTCAAATATTCGCATATTTGTGAATACATTTAGAAAATCAACTGAACAAAATGACTTCTTTTAAAAAGTTCACAAACACTCTCGAACCAGGTTGTAAACAGGAATTATTGTCTTCTGTAAACACACTACTAATTTACAAGATGTTCAGCACAAAAGTGAGCGACTGCGCATTTTGGAGTGTTATAAGTCTAACGTGAAGTATTCATGCACAGGAATAAGGTCGCGATATTGGAAACTGCTTCAATTTCAGGGCTCGCGCTCTTCCTTACACAAAACTCTCCCGCCTTCGCCAACCCACCCTATACATAGATGCGAGGCTGAAGCGTGCACAGAACAACACTGCCTGCAGAGCCGCAACATAGCCGGGCCAGTGTCATGACACTCCTGCGTGTCGTGAAGTTGGTGTCTTCTTAGTTTGCTGTGTTTACACGAGTCACTCTTGCCCCTGCGCACCATCCGTTATACAGACGCGAAACTGAGGCGCGCCCAGAACAACACTGCATGCAGAACAACAACATTGCCGGGCCAGTGTCATGACACTCCTATGTGTTGTCACGCTTGTGTCTTGTTAGGTTGTGCTCACACAATTCATACAGATCCTGGACTATAGATAAATATATTGAATCAGAAATATTCATTGGCTATGTTATTGTGACAGGTGGTGGAGTTAAATACGATCTACTACCGTAGAAATAACTCTGTGTTAATAAGATAAATTATCTTAAAGAGTTCTGCTGACATGACTTAAAGAGTTCTGGCGAAATGACTTAACTTAAGAGAAACATTGTTTATGTCCTGCTGTTCGTTGCAAAGACACGAATGTCACTCGTTTTACCTGAAAAAATTAAATTGTTTGTACTATTTATGAATTCACATACCAAACCAGTTTCATACTTTTTGATGGTATTCAGCTGTTTGTGGTGGGTAGATGGTGTGTAGTAATTATAGATTACTATAATAGGTACTTAAATAGTTGCCGTTTATTTTCTTTTGCAATGTAATTGAATACTGGTTCATATATTATTTATATATTAATTTTAAAAAAATTGTGAGCTATCGTTTGAGAACATCTCTGTTTTGGTGTGATTGTTGATTTTTTGTAATATAATATATAATATAATATATTTCTATTTCAATAAATTTGATCTTTGCTTGTTCATGTATGATCTACAAATTTGCCGTTCCCAGCCACGTCGCCAGAAACCCACTTTTCACCAATATTACCAATGATACTGTAGGGCCTAACAGTGTAAATTTTCAGGGTTTACCGATTGTTAAGAATTTTCTGTTTTTTCTTCAGACTTGTTGAACATTCTGGTGTTTTACGTTTTTTGTGTAGACTTAACGGTTTTATTATTATTAAAATAATTTTAACTTGTATCGGCTATGGGATAGTTTTTTGTGTTGTTGGATTAATTGGTTTTTGGGAAATTGTGATTGGTAGTCTTTTTTTTAAATTTAACTTGGCTTGTTTAATTAGGACCTTATGGTATGGTGACATTATCCCCTTTTGGGAGGAACCCAGTGCCTGACCGTGTTGTGTCGTGCTTTCGAGCCGGTTCTCGGCGGAGCTGCCTGGCTACAATAGTATGTGCTTCGTAGCGTGGGAGGTCTGTCGGGGCGGTATCTGCTGCGGCATGATATCGGACGTGCTTGGGCTGGCGTTCTTACAGTGAAGTTTCTTTCTTCTGCTTACTGCGTAGCATGCTACAGGGAGGCGGGTGAGAGTTGCTTGACTGTGGTTTAGAGTGTAGTTTATGCTGACGCGCGGTAGCAACAGCATATCGTGGGTGGCACAAGGCACGTGGAAGAAGTGGCGTGATCGCGCAGCATGCGCTGTTTGGACGCTGTTCTGCTGACGATCACGGGGGCGGCTTGAGTCATGCGGTGGCGTCCTGGTCGTCAAGAGCTTTTTGTCCTGGACCTTCAGCGCGGTAAGATGTAGGTCGGTGGCAGTCTGTTTTTCTATTTTTTTTATCTTGAAGAGGCTTCCGGAGGAGCCTGAGAAGACCTTACACAATGGAATATCGTTAGGCTGAGTATAGCAATGTAGCTACTTAATTTACTATTCTTGTTGTATAGTTTAGTATGTAGTCTGCGAACCACACCTCCATGCATCCCTAACGTATAGGTTTTAAATAGTTCTCGAACATAATTTTGAGTTTATTTTGAAATTTTGATGCAGAGACCGTGTCCTCTGTAAAGAACCTGGAATCCATAGTTTAGTAAACTATGTGCTGTCATAAGAGATTATTATTGGAGGTTATGTGATTTATGGTCGGCTGAACTGGTAATTTGATAATATTGCTAATGAAGTTCTCAGTCTCTTGTTGACATAGGTTTTAATGTTAATTATGATGTTATTAGACGGGTTTAAGCTTTTTTGTCATTACTGAGAAGAGTTTTATGTTGTTATTTGGATACGTCATTATACCGTTCGCAGTTGGATATGAGGCGTTAGTTTTTTTATTTATTTGTGCAATCTAACCGACCTTAAGGAACTCAGAAGAGTCAGAAGCCGATAATTTGTAATGTAAAATAATAGAAGATTTATTTTGTTCATTAAACGAACTGTGCGAACCTAATAAGGTTAATGTTTATTCATTTACAATTTTAGTATAAGCTCTCCTTACTCTTTAGTTTTAAGAGTTCTCTAAGTATTATTTATTTTAGTGGATGTCAGCTTATCGCGAGCTGAAAGTACAGTACTTGGTACGGATTGTTAGTGTTCATTTTATGTTATTTTCTCCTTTTTTGTAACTACCGCATCATCCTGAAAGATCCATGTTATCCCCTTTGTATAACGCTGTAGCGAAGAATGAGTAGCTCTACCGATGTTATTTGGATTGACGCACGTAAAACAGAGTATCAATGTAACCGGAACATAATTTTTTTACGGTAAGTAACTCCTAAGCATGGCTTCCTGGCCCACCATAAATGCGTTATAAAATGGTTGTTAGCAATTAATGGCCAGGTGGGGGAGAAGCTGCCTTATGGAGAAGTTAACGTGACATCGTCCTCAGATCGCTCCATTCCGCTCTCTTCATGTAAGTTTCATCTTCGTCATCTCCCCTAAATTTTTCGTACTATTTTTTCACCGTTTAATAAACATTTGGTGTCGCCGGGCATTATTAGTGATTTTAATCCCTCATCACCTACTACCTACCTCCCACATTTTTTAAACAATTGGAGGAGGCGCCGGGTATTGTTTAAGTTTGGTTTTTATTTGTGGGTACTTGGGCAGACAATTTATTTTTTGTAAGTTGCCTGCTTGTGACTTGCACACATGACCTTGCTAGCAGTAGCACGTGGTTGGGTTTTTGTGGTTGCGTTTAGGCCATTAGTAATTTCCTTGAGGTTAACTTGTGGTCAATTGTTGTTGAGTAGTAAGCCTATTTTATTTTTTTATTGCTGTCTTTTAGAGGTTAATTCTAAAGCAGTAATGCTAGTCAGCTGTTGCTTGTTTTGTCGTCCACTCATGTATATTGTTGTGTATCCAGCTAAGTAGTTTTTTTATTAGGCATGTTGTTTTTGTTGTTTGTTAACATGATGTTATTTGGCTGCTAATTAGGCTAGCTGGTACACAGCAAAAGGGGAACTTATTAAATATTTAGTTTATAGTTTGGTCGGAGCGAACCATGACAAAAGAAGGTAACTTAGGTTAGTATTTTACTCTTCTTTTTCTTCGCTTTGTTCTTTTCGTCAAAGTTTTGTAGGGTGTTTGTTTTTTATGTCTGGTGAGGTTAAGTATGTTAACACCTCCAGATGTTATGGTATGTTCCCTGAAAAAAAATGCTATGTAGTTATTACAAGAATCTAGATAGTAATGTGATGGTTAATTAAGAGGTCGCTAGTGTGTCTCCCAAAGGTAGATCAGAGCCTGTAACTGAAATAGTAGTGGACCCTTTACCAGTGGTTAGTGAAGAACCATCTGGTTTAGAAATCAATGCAGCTAGTGAAGTAAGTGAACACAATACTAATAGTGGTTCTGCTGACACAGTTATTGACAGACCTAATGATACATAAATGGAGTCGCATAAATTTTTTATTGGCCCTGGCTTTATCTTTGGAAAGATCACAGAGGATATCGGTGAATATGTGAAAATTTTTAAGTGCACTGCTGTGGTAAACAATTGGGACAGCAGAAAATGTCTTACCTTTTTACCCAGCTTTCTTAAAGGCGCTACTGCTCGCTGGTATGACAGCCTAAGTTTAAAGTCAGCAGAAATAACCTCTTTTGATGCTCTAACAGCTGCATTGAAAGCTGCTTTTGTTAAAGTGATAGAGGCTGAGGATTTGGAAATGCGCTTACGAATTAGGGTGCAAGGCAACGATGAGACAATCGAGGAGTTTGTGTATGACATGCTCAGCATGTGTAAGAAGCTAGACCAGAAAATGTCAGAGCCTAATCAAATTAGGTACATTCTGAGGGAGCTTCAGTCCACAATTGTGAACATAGTTATGCTTCTAGATAACAGTACAGTTGAACAACTCGTGCAAAATTTGCGCAAAACTGAGGCAGGTACTTATTATGCCAAAAATAGGCAAGATTTGTCACTCAGTAGGCATAGAGCAGCAGAAGCCAGGACAAATGTGGCTCAGGAATTAAATGGAGGGATCACAGTAGGTAATTATTAGGTAGGACAGGTAAGAAAAACCTTAGAAGTGCTAAGTAAACAGATGAACAACATGGTAGGGCATATTAAAGCCATGCAGAAACAGCAGTTGTCAATGACACTTGATTCTGCCACACATCAGAGAACAACTGGTCCAACTAGTAGTAGTGAGCATCATATATCAAATGGTGCCACTGCAACTGGAGTTAATCAGAGTAGGTGGAGACCTCAAAGAACACCTGATGCTTTGGCTGTGGTAAAGCTGGTCACATTAGAAAATTTTGTAGAACACATCCCTGGCCAGAAAAGAAAGTAAATTAGAATTCGGAAAACTAAAATGGACGAACATTTTCCGGGGGAATCGTTTATCAGCTAAAGTAAAAAATTTCCTTTCCGTGGACTTAGGGGTCGTGAATCTATCTACCCTATTGTTTGGGAAAGTAACCTCGATGTTTGTGGATAGTGAAGCCGCAGATTCGTTAGTAGATGATAGGCTAATCCCTAGACAGTATTGTAAGGCCGCTGAAACTAAGATATTTGCTGGTGTGTCTGGTCAATATCAGACTATTTCACATATGATACATTTGAGGTTTAACATTGGTAGAAATTTGTACACACATCCTGTTGGAGCAGTAACTGCCCCAGTAAATGGTATAATATAGGGCTGCGACTTTTGCAGCTTTTCCAGGCACTGATGACTTTAAACAAGAGAGGGGGCCATTACTTGTGGCTAAATTTCCCCCATAAATGTGTACTAATAACATCATTCCCTGTACAATAAGTAGAATAAGAGGAAAATTTATGTATGCCAGATGCTGAAAATTATGGTTCGGAACCAGAAACAAACCAATTGATGACTAAACCAGTGGAGGAAAAAGCAGAGTTGAGGTTAGGTTATGTGACACTATAAGATCATGTCAGGTTGGAACCTCGCATGTATCAATTAGTGGTATTCGAAGTGGACAGCACAAATTTGCCAGAAGAAGTACTATTAAAGCCTTTTGAACGTGTCTACGATACATTTTCAGTATTAGTACCATGCAGTATTTTGTGTGTTCGTAAACAAACAAAATAGTAGGTAACAAATGTCGCTCACTATGAGGTAACCTTACCTAAGGGTATGAAATCAGGAGCTATCTGGCAGTTTGAAGACACAAAAAACTAATTCAACTGTAAATTCTGTTTCGGTTTTGCCCACCTGTAGTTCTAGTGAATTTGATGAAACAAAGCTCGACATAAATCCTAACCTTTTACCAGAGCAGAAATTGAAACTGAAAGACTTGTTGTTCAGATAAAAACATTTTTTTTTAGCTCGAGTCCTTGTCAGTTAGGTAGGACTAGTGAAGAAGCAGCAACACTTGACACAGGTGGTAGCCTGCTCATAACATCAGTCCCTTACAGAGTCTCTCCTGGAGAAAAAGAAGTAATACATGTTATTGTGGAAGAACATATAAGAAATAGTGTAGTGAGGCACTGTATCACTAGCTGGTGTTCACCAGTAGTGTTAGTTAAAAAAATAGATGGCACCCACCGAGTTTGATTCGATTATCGTTGGCTGAACCTGATTTTGAAAGACGATAAGTATCTGTTGCCACGCATAGATGATTTAAATGTTAACTCATGGGGGCCAGATATTTCTGCCATTTGGATATGAATTCAGTCTACCATCAGTTGAAAGTGGCAGAAAAAGATCAGGAGAAGACTTCGTTTATAACATCTGAGGAAACATTTTGCTTTCAGACTTTGCCATATGGACTAAAAAGAGCCCTGTCTATTTTTCAGAGATACCTGGACCGAACATTATCAGGTTTAAAATGGTATTCATGCCTTGTTTACCTTGATGCCATTCTGGTGGCAGGAAATATGTTTGTTCAACATTTAGGTAGGCTCGAACAGGTTTTAAAGCATTTTAAAAAAGCTAACCTTACTCTTAAATCGACAAAATGCACTTTTGGCTATGAAGAGACCGAAGTAATAGGTCATATAGTGAATAGTTCTGGGATAAAACCTCACCCAAACAAAGTAAACACTGTTCAGGATTTTCCAAAATCCACGGACCCCAGAGATATAAGAAGCTTTATAGGTTTGGCATCATTTTATCGTAAGTTTATTGAAAACTTTTCCAAGGTTGCTAAACTTCTCTTGTCACTCTTAAAGAAAAATCAGGAATTTGTGTGTGGTGAGACCCAGGAGAAGGCTTTCCAGACCCTTAAAGAAAAGTTAACCTCATTCCCCACATTGGTTCACTTTAGGGAAGGAGACCCCACTGAGGTTCATACTGAAGCGAGTACACATTGTGTAGGGGCCATACTTATGCAATTACGAGATGGAAAATTACACCAGTACCTTATACCAGCCGAACTTTAACACCAACTGAGTCGAGATACCCTATAACTAGGGACTGTAAATTTTCGTGAATTCAATGATCTGTAGAGAATCCATTGTACTATGCATATTCAAGCCACGACTATTCGTCAACTAGTTGCTACTCAGTGGAAAAGCAGACGATGAACGAATAAAAGGGGCTTGAGTATGCATAGTACAATGGGTTCTAGCCTACAGGTCATTGAATTCGCGAAATTTTCCCATCCCCACCTATAACACATTTGGAGTGCCTTGCGCTAGTGTGTGCTTTAGACCAGTTTCGGCCGTACCTTTATTTGAAACCATTTGTGGTCATCACTGGTCACCATATCTTATGTTTAATTTAAAAATTGAAATTAAATGCACATAACACTGGTAGGATTACCTGTTGCGCCTTGAAGATGATGGAACACATTTTTGAAATCAAATACTGAAGTGGAAAAAGCCACGCACATGTTGACTGCCTGAGCAGGAACGCAGTGGATATGGCTACAGAGGAAGACAAGGAGAAAACCTTTGAACAACATGTGTTTTCTCTCCCAGGTTTTGATATGGCCAAGGTGCAACGAGGTGACCTCAATTTAGTCCCTTTAATCAAGGAAGTGGAAAAACCTTCAGAGGAGAATACAAAATTAAGTAGGTTAGCCAAAAATTTTTACCTCAAGGAAGGAGTATTGTATAAATTAAACACAAGACCAGAAGGCTGATGAAAACTCCTTGTCATCCCTGATTAACTGAAAGGTGAAATTATAAGTGAGTGCCACAATAAGTCCTTAGTGGGAGGACACTTGGGATTGGCCAAAACCATTGATAAAATTATTGGCATGGAATGTATAAAGAGGTAGAGGTGTACACCACGACATGTGTTGATCGCCAGACAAAAAAAAGGTGTTGTGCAGAAACCAGCACTTTTTCTACAGCCTATCCCTGTTGGCGAACCCTTCGACAGGGTAGGGATAGATCTTTTAGGCCCCTTTCCATAAACAAGTAAAGGTATTAAATTTGTGATCACCTGTATTGAATATAGTATGCGATGGGCGGAGACCCGAGCTGTGCCAGCCAGGTCTGCTCCAGAGGTAGCCTAGTTCCTTTTGGAAAATATTTTGTAGACACACAATGCTTAATTCCATCTTGTTTGATAGAGGAACGGTTTTTAGTTCTACTGTGGTTCGTGAGCTTTTGAAGCTCATAGATATACAGGTTACTGTGACCTCCGGCTATTGTCCACAGTGTAATGGGTCTGTGGAGCTTATGCATGCCACATTGACCACAATGATGTCCGATTATGTGTCAGCCAACCAGCGGAATTGGGACCAGAATCTGTCTCTAGTGACATTCGCTTATAACATCAATAGACAAGAGTCGACAGTGTTAAGACAATTTTTGCTGGTGTATGGCAGAGACCCATCTTCCATCTGAGGTTTGTATTAAGCAGAGAGTGGAGGAGGGCTAGAGTAAACACCTTAGGAGGACATGGAAGACCCTCCAAAGATGAGCAGTGGCGAATTTGAGAAAGCAGCAGGAGGAAAGGGCGAAAAAAACATTTTGATGTGCAATGCAGGCTCGTTGAGTATCATCCAGGACAGTAGGTGTTTATTTTTACACCAGCACGAAAAAAAGGGCTTATCCCCATAATGTTTGCACCGTTGAAACAGAGCTACAGTTGTGGTTAAGAAATTGTCCCAACATTTATATTCCATTAAGAAAATTGTTAAGGGCCAACCAAAATTTCAAGTAACAAATGCTGAAAGAATAAAGCCCTTTTTTAGGGCTTAAATATGTTGAATTTATGATTTTCTTTGATATCCTTTAAAGTACTTGTAAAAAAATTTTTTATCTTTTTCTTAATATTTCAGACTTCTTTCAAATATAAATGATTTAAATTTTCTTTGATTCATGTAGATGGTTGAGCCTAAATTCTATATCGGAATGTTTGATTATTTTTTGTTCTTCTGTTCTTTTCGTGCCCCTTTGCTGATGAGTAAAATGTGTTGTGTTTGTTGGTGATTTGATGTTGATACCGTGTAACTGGTGAGTTGTAGATATTTGGTTACAGTTGTTTGACCTAGGTCAATATGCAGAAGTTGGCAAGAGTGGCTTTGATCCTGAGGCTGTTACTTATAGTAGTAACGGTCCAACTGTCTGAGAGCATGGAGGAGACCATATCTGTGGGAGTCATCGCTGGAGCCCATTCCCAGCCTATGAACAAGGTCGCGGTATATTCTTCTATTCCATTAAATTTTCAATCCACCTGGCCCTTATAAACTGAGAGATAATACCGACGATAATGATAGATGACTCACTTGCACAACCTATGGCATTTTAGATTTTTGTCACTTGCGAAAATAAATCAAACACTTTTAAAAATAGTCTGTGACCTTGTTGGAGAAAGTAAATCAGGCTGCTGGAGAGGACTTGTTGGAACACGAACAAGTTTAATTAAGAGAGGATTAACGTTTGTTGGTGAATTTTCTTCTTTGTGTTGTGACATAGCCACCAGTAACCAAATAGACATACTTTCTGGAAATGAAAGAGACAGTTTGGAATCGATGAACTGGGAGGTGTTACAAAATCATGTTGAGTTAGCTAATTTACCGAACCAAGTAACTGTCGTAAATGAGGCTGTGTCAAATCTTTTTGGTAAAGTTCAGTCTAAATTTAATAACCTAACAACATTTTTACATGATTTCAGAGAAGTTTTAGAGAACAGTAGTGAAGGCACAGTTCAGGAGTTGTCACAAGTTTTTCAAGGTCAATTATTCTCAGCTACCCTTCTTGTAAAGCATGCTCATTCACTTTTTCGCATTGAAATTCTAGAGCAATGTAGGTCACACCTGATACCAGCTCTTTTGATTTCTCCTGTAGATTTGAAAGCGAAGCTTGAGCAATTAGAACAAATATTAGAAAGAGATGGATATAGGCTTGCTATTCCTACAGTCAAGATACAAGATTGCAACCATTTGGAAATTATTTTGTGCCAAATTTTTGATGAAAATCTGTACGTTAAAGTTAAAATTCCTATTGTAAGGTAGGACACTAATTGGAAGTTGTATGATTTCGTAGCCATACCTTTCAGATGGCAAAATTCCGTGTGTACATTACACCATGAAACCACTTTTCTTGCGGTAAATGGAGAGGAGGTTACTGCGATAAGGGGTAGGGCCTTACAAGATTGTCGTCCTTTTCAGGACCACCTATGTTTTGTACCTAGGTATTATGGAGTTTCAGCTACTGGGGCCTTCTCCCCTAGAGCGGTTTTTAAATGTACCGCTGCTGAACACTTAGCTAGTGTTTGTTCTTTTAGTTGTCAGCCTTCTGAACCCCTGTTTAATACTCAGGTGGGTCCCGAACAACATTTTTTGCCAAACTCCATTGGAAATTTAAAGTTAAAGTGTGCACTGAATGCAAATGTTATAAGAGTTATAGATAATTAAGACCATACAGGGGCTATTGCTATTTATACCTTGTGATTGTAATATGTATTCAAATGGAGAAGTAAGAGTTAGGGTGATGTATACCTGTGATTTTAATGCAAAAACCAGTTTTGAAATTATTCATGTTATACCAGCTGCTTGGTCTAAATTTAGAAGTTATATTTCCCTGCACATAATACTTCTACTCACACTGTTTTTCCATCCTTTGAGGACAGTTTACAAAAGGACTGGCCAGCAGCCATTTCTCATTTGAATATTTCTATGAACACTAATGTAAGAGAAACTACTAAAGTAAGTATGAATGACTCCATAGGTTATGAGAATTGGTGGTTTCGTAATTTGGAGAGAATTTCATTAGGTTTAGTAACTGCCATTCTGTTGTTTATAATTTTTAAGAATCCTTTTTTGCTAGGTTTAGATGGTGCCCCGACAGCAAATGCGTTGAGTACTGAGTAAGTCTTGCATTGGGAGATTGGCTCGACTGTTGTGATATTATTTTGAAGTTATTGTTTGTTGTTTATTGTTGTATGGAATATTTGTAGCCGCAGGAGACGTTAAAGAGAAAACCCACCTGATGAGAAGCCAACTTCAGAAGGACCAAGGTTAACAACTATGGACTCTATGGTGGAATTCATTCGTAGTCAGGGAATAGTTAGGGCCTCTTTTAAAGGTGCAGGTAACCAAAAGGTTACTCTTTGGGTATTTATTGACGATAGTAGTTGAAAAAATACCATTGTCCTGAGGTCGTAAGAATTAAGTCGTTCATAGTAATTGCGAAAAAAAAAATCTGTGTGGTTGTATATATTTGCAGTCAGATATGGACAGACAACAACAAAATGTTGTCAACATTTTTAGCCTTTATTTGGTTGTGTATATATATATATATATATATATATATATATATATATATATATATATATGTGTGTGTGTGTGTGTGTGTGTGTGTGTGTGTGTGTGGTGAAAGAGTGGAGGAGGTAGGATTCGAGTACTCACCTGTATACGGTTTTGTTCTAACACTCGAGGGTTAAGTTTGAGAAGTCTAACAGAATTTTTCAAAAACTTCCATTTCAAGATGGCGAGAGTATAAATAGGTGTACCTAAAGATTCTTCTTGTGTAGGCTTGTTAACGGGATCGGTATTCGTGGAATTTTTATGTTGTTTGCTTTTTGTTGTTCTCTCGTTATTATTTGTCTTGTAATCTGTTTTGGGTGAATGTAAATTGTTGGAGGTTTTAGCCATCTATACCCTGACCCTATCAACTACTCAAGAAGAAAAAAATCGTGTGTTGCGAAAGTAGTAGCTGTTTACGATAGACTGTAGTTGTGGAATAATTATTTGGACTGGCTATCACAAGGGTGAACACTTATGTTCTTTTTTTATGTGGATTGGGGAGTTGTATAAGCTCATACCTAGCCAGTAGGCACTGCCCTGAAGACTGAGAATCGATATCCACTGTGACCGCCATCCTTTCTAGCTGTTCTGAGTTCACAATATTCTCCCCGATAACAACCACTTTCTTTGTCTAGGTCTAGCTCAGCAGGTTTACTGAATAAAAACAAACACGTTCAATAAGTTGGTCATGCGTCTATCACAGCCCTATTTTCGCGCGCTCAGGACGGAGACAAAGCAACGATAAATAATAAGTACCGTCTCCCTCGATTTGAGATTGGAAGCTCACAAAACAACTGACGAGGTACACAAATGCTCGGTATTCCATGTGTAATTGCCACGATTACCGACAAATGAAATCTTACTGGAGCAACACAATGACACTCTCCAGGAGGACAGACACCCGCACCCCACAATACGTCCTTATGCCCCGGAGACCGCCACACTTCACTCTTCCAACGCTCGCGAAAGCAAGCCAAGCCACTCTATCCCTCCCCCAGCTCCGATCCAGCCAAACAGAAGCTTAGTTACAAACTGCCCTGCCCTTCTATCCGCACTGAACTTAGGCGATTACGGCTGTATTAGACGCCATTTTTATTTTCGGAAGCAAACATAAAACATTAATTTAAATTTCTGACACATCGATTACACTATTTTCCTCTCTTATCACTAATTTTAACATATAACTTAAATTTAAAACATAATGGCCAAGTGTGATTTTCAGTTGGGACGCTGCCCCCCCCCCCTTCGCTGACCGCCATCTTGGATCAGTGGGGCGGCTACCATCCACTCCTGCTGGGCCCCACATTTATCTTTGCTGACAACCCTGGTCTAGGTTGAAGGGAAACGATTAGTTCCACCCTCATCTGCTCGTAATCAAAATATTAATTTTACATATTTACCATTAAACTACTTCTTAATCAATTGAATGCACAAGCTGAGATTCTACAGAGCCCAAAGCAACTTGAATTGACTCTGTAGCACTTTTCCTTCCAACATTAGCTACAATCAAATTAAAGAAATTCTCACTCTGTAATACTACCAACTATATCTCCTAACATTAGTAACATTGATCCTCCCCACTCTTCTTTACAAACATTTGCCTAATTCACTACATTAAACAATCTATATACTGTGGCCCAGAGGCACATTACACCACTCTGTGCTGAAGTCTAGCCAGTGTTCCATTCCCATTGGGGTTTGTGAAGTGATGTGACCCTAGCTGGACTGCTGAGGCATTCGCTACATTCTTGTTTTCCAGTTCTACCAATAGTGAGCTAGTTCCCGATGTCTTCACCATCACCAGGTCCAATCTCGACTTCTGCTGCAGAACACGACGGTGACTTACACTTCGGAACGTGGTGGCAACAAACCGCTGATACTGATGTTTGGGTTTGTTGTCTCCACTGTGGAACACAGCATCCCATGTTTATCTCCTTGAGAAGATGTGGATAATGTGGTTTATTGACTGTTTCTAAGTTTGTTGTGTTCATTTTCACTTTTAAGGTTCGATACTTTTGGTACCCTACTCCTCCTCGAAACATATATTTTGAGTTTATGATGATCATGAAGATGTTAGATGTGATGTAACTTAATATGGAACTTTCCTTTTTCGGTGTTGGATATCCTTGTAGAGGGTATCCTTTTTGGTGAAGTAATTTTGTGTACTTGATGCTGCCATGACTTTGTTATATCTTTGGTGAGTTCGAGAACTTGGAGCCCACAGCGGGATGACTAGTCATGGGGCGTGCTGTCGCTGGAGACCCGAGAAGGATGGACTGTCTCCATACCTATCTGCTAGTCGATGTAACTGTATCTCCAGGACTGCATTGGTCATCATCCAGACAGCCTGCGCTGCATGTGTCCAAGTTGGTCTCGATACATTTTTAAAGACTGAACCCATCACACGGAATACTTTGACGATTTCTAACAGAAACATCACCAATATGAATTATGCGTCTGTCAGGGCCGATGGACTGTAAACTTTGGTTCTTTGTCACTAATAACCTATATGTTTGTACGAACTCATTTTAAAGGTTAGGAAGATCTCTTCTTTGAAGATTTTGTTTTGGTGGTTACACACCTAGTTGGAACACAATGATATGGGTGACACAGTTAACTACACTTACTGTAAATCAATACCTATTTGATATCAACGATGTTTAAACTTTTTGGCTTATGTAACAACAAATAATTAGATTTCTTTTATTTTTAATTTGTGGGGTCCACAAATCGGAACATGGTATCAGATGTGACGAAGCTGAAAATTTTGGTTTTTCGGAATTTAATATTTTTTATTTTTTTTAGTGTTGCAGCCTGTTTTCTGATAAGTTTATTTTATTTAATGGTTTATTCCCATGATGATAGTGAGTATAGTTGTGTTTTTGTGTTTAATGTGTTAAAGTATGTACGTAGGCGTCTGTTCCTAATGTCATGGGGTGTATTGCTTCATGTTTCTGAGTTGTTTGGAAACGTTTTTAAGTTCTGCATAGTTTGTTTTGTGAGCAGTTTTATTGCTTTGCATCGCTGTATGTTATCGGTAGGAGGAGGGGTTGGCGACAATCTAGTCCAGTAGTTCTGTTTGAGGGTGTGTGAGGTGAGCGAGGGAGGATGTAGCAGCTGAGGAAGCTAGAACGTGCTGCACTTTGATAGGCCACCGGCGATCAGGCGATGCGCGCTGAAGAGGGGATAGGAGATGTAGTGAGAAAAGAGAAGCCGAAATTTAGGACAAGAATTCAATTGTCGAGTGGAGGGGGACAGTTGTTGTGTAGCAGGCCTCGTGACCAGACGTTCTCTGTCGGAGGAGCAGAGTGAGCGGCGACTATGGAAGGTTAGTAATCAATGATTTAGTACTTTTTGTCTTCTCTTTCTGGTAGGGGTGATTTCCCCCAGACTAGCTAGAGGAAATGCCGGATCTGTCATTTCTTGCTGTTGTTTGGATTTTATTTGGTAGTCTTTTAAATGAGGAGCAGTAGTAAAGTAGCAGTCGCGAAGTAGGAGTCAACACAGACGGACTGCTGCAGCCAACCTGCCAGAAGTGAACAGTGCAGGCGAGCCATTAAGGCATGAGGTACTTTATTTCTGCTTCCTTCTTTCTAGTTCACTCTGTCTCATCCAAATGTTTGTAAATTTTTTACGGGTGTTTGGTTTCTTTACATTTAAGTATTTTTAATACTTTAGTTATCTTCATTTACTTTTTTTCTGATTGAAGTTCAGCTTTTTCACATCGGTGTTAGGCAACGACTGTTGTTTTATAATGCTTCGGGGAGAGTTGAAGCTCACATATTTACTTCATTGTCATTTTATTAAGCTGATATCAAATGAATTAAATTGTCAAAGTTTTCTTTCCTCTTGATTTTTATAATGTTTGCATTTAACCTTTGTATTATATTGAAGTATTGTTATTTTTTTATATCACTTTTGCCCATGGTTCGAATTACTGTGGAATCGTTTTCATTTGGTAAGAAATAACATTACAGAAACCAACCTAATTGATTAACTGATGATTCCAAATGCAGCGATATCCCTAGTTATTACGTTTTTCTTAAGAAAGTAATTTTAAGTGATGTTCCTGTTTTGTTTAAAATTTCTTTTTGTTGTAATAAATGTCTCGGGGTAGACAACATAGACATTCGTAAGCTAATCAGTCTTGCCTTGCTGAATGTTCAGTAATTGAAGTCAAAAACCAATACTAGCTGTTTACTTATTAAAGATTGTTGTTTTTCATGCAAAGGGATAATAAGTTCTCTCTTTCATTATTTCTTCCCTTCTTAAATAATATATGTAGCCGAGAGCTAAAACCACGTAGGTCACAGGAGGGTGTTTTTAAAGGGAGAAGAATAACGAACCGCATGCCTATTTTTACCTGTGTGCTTACTGGGTTAATGAAGATCTGTTAATGTTGTACACATATAATGTAACTTATACTTACATGTATTCACATATATTTGTATGTTATTTTTTTACCATCAGTGTAATAATGCACATACAACTATTTGGCACTATTTTTTTTTTTTTTCAAAATTTGTGACTTACATTTAAGTAATGATTACTTACGTTTATTTGGCACTAAGCAAATTTCAAAAATTGAAACCTGATTGTCAATGAGAGGCTTCTTCACTTAAATCAACAAACATAGGACATTTCAGCAATCACTTTTATTAAAATTAAAATTTAAAGTCACATTGTCATGATAATTTTTCTAAATTCACTAGCAAAAAGACAATAAGAATATAATAAACAAAAACATTTTGAATGGAAAAAGAGCAGAGAACGAATAATTCAAATAACGAATACATATCACCAGAACAACTTAAAAAAATGACGTGTTGTGCTTTCACGTTAGAAACCTACTGTTTTCTGTATGAACCACTCACATAACATGGACACTATGATCTTCGGTTCAAAATACCACATTTCTTTTTAGTGTTTCATTATGCGCATATACTCTGACATAAAGTACAAGAAAATATTCATAAACAGCAAATAACACCAATATTTGAACAAAAATGTTGCGTATTATGTCAAAATACCTCCTGTTTTATAAAGATAGGCAATGTAATATTGTGTTTAAGGTCCAAAACAACACTATTGTCTGCTGTATGAAATATTCACATTGCATCATCGACACACTAATCTTCTGCAGGAAAATCCACTGTGTTTCTATGAGGAAGCTCATTAAAACTTTACCTGTACTCTTCTGGAACCCATTGTTGGAGCGTCATGAGATCCTTGTACTTTTCGTTACTTATCTTTTTCCTTTCTGTTCTTAACTGTGGAAGCAATGCTGGAAGGGATACAGGTCGGCGTTTCATCCTCTTTAAGTCGACTGATCTGAATTCTCCGCTAAAATCAGTCTTGAAGTAGAGAACTCCTGGTACATATTTTTGTAGTTGAAACCAAACAACTGATGAAATGAGAAAGGGTTCGCCTGCTGTGTCTGTCTTTTATGATATAAGTGGAGCTGAAGTGTTATCCATCAAAGAATTGTAATTCTTAAGATCTGACAAAGTCTTGCGTTTGACACGGAAAGCTTTCTTTTTGCAGCTTGCAATAAAATCCACCCAGTCATTACATGTGAAAATAGTGTTTGTTGGAAGATGTTTCTTTGCTCTCTCAATTATGCTGTGGTCTCCATCTACTTCCATGTGAGTGTGCCCTCTAAGCTAAAACTTGTGGTTTACTTCTTTTAGATTAGAGCTAAAGTACAAGAGCCACATATACATGAAAATCATCATCATGTTGTATTTTGACCAGCGCAATTGTCTGCCCGTTCTGTCAAAGACTCTGCTACACTCTGTAGAATGCTTTCATTCGCACAACTGAAAAAAAAAAAAAAAAAAAACAAGATGCCATTTTATTTCCACCTCGTCCATCTGTCACCTCATCCCACACCATGCACCAAGACTCTTTTGACGTTGGATCAGAAATTGCATAGTTCATGGTCCAAGGTTTTCTCAAATAAAAACATTGTGAATTTGTCAAGTAAAGTGTAGGCAAGCACGTCTGTAAATCAGCCAATACTGTTGCATGTTTACAATTTTCTGCTGATTTCATCTTATTTTCCCTTTTTAAGTGGTATCTTAAGCTATCTTCATCTGTGTGAGTCATTTGTTTCTTATTTATTAGTTTTTATCATCTTTGGTTGAAGCATTTTTCATCTGACACGAGTTCAGATCACACACGTCACACGTGTCAACATCTGAAGAATGGAACGCTAGATTGAACTCCTAGTTGAAGATAGGCTACGCCTGAAGAGCCACTCTTTAGCATACTCAGTGTTCAATAGCTTACATTCTTCAACAGACAATGAATACATTTTTGCAATATTAAAATGATTTCCCAAGTACTTTTTAGCCGATTTCTCCCGGCCGTAATGGCTTTCATATGCAAGATATTTCTGAATGTGCTTCTTTATTTGGTGAATTATTTCTTCCGGCGTTTTATTCACTGCATTATGTCTCTCTCGTTGGTGATGTTTTTACTTGCTCTGTTCTCACGAAGTTTTCCGCGATTGATTAAGTGTTTAAAAAAACACCTTGCAAACATGTATTTCCTTATTGTCTATGGTAAAAGAATAGGTATTACTCTTCGTCCTTTTATTCATTCTGGATGAGTCTCGAGGTCTGGATCTGCTTATTGGTTTACTTTTACACACGAAGCAACATACTGACGCTTTGAATCCCATGACCAGTCATCTACCCAAAATTCCTTGTGAATATGACTACTATCATTTTCAATTATGCGCTGATAGCATTTTAACCCACATGTTTCTTTATAAGGTGGCTTGATTGTTTTGGCATTCTTCAATGTGCCCTTGCAACTTACGTATGATTTCCCGCCAACTCTTCTTGCTTTTAGTATATTTTTCTTCCAATTAGTTTCCCATCTACTCGTTTTCCTGCCCCTGTCATTTTTGCAAACTGTTGGAAAATCATCCTCATTTTAACTACTATCGTCATAAGGAACTAGAGGAGTAATTATATGAACTTGGGACTCACTTCCTCGAATGTTTTTTTTTTACCTCCAGATCTGGTAATGGTGGTGTCAAATGGCGTGTCTCGTAGATACAGAACCCGATTCAGCCGTGTTACTTTCTTCTGAGCTTGAATGTTCTGGTGAACTGTATGAAGCATCGTCAAAATCATTATCAAATTCTGGTTCATTCACAACACTAGTAAATTATGAGTCTGCACTTTTAAGAGGGCTATCAAAATTAGCTACCCCAGAACCTGGGAAAAAAAGATTACCCAATACAGACAATATACAACATTTGAAGGGCCTTCTGATCTAAAACATCGTTGCTTTATATTTGTACCAAACATTGTCTAACTTAAACAGATTAAATGAATCGTAGTTTCCCACAAAATAAATACTTCAGGTTCCATAGTTTTACCAATAGCGCATGCCAATTGTGAATGCGCAGTTTAATAGTTTCGGCAACTAATACAAAGTAAAAAAAAAAACTACCCAAACTATAGGAATTAAATTACTTGAAGGAACACTTTCAATTATTTGCTAAGTAATGGCTCATTTTTTTCATTACACATTTTGATATTTAAAAAGAATTCGTTGTCATACCAAAAATTGTGCATAACTTTTGTGCTTCTATTTTTAAATTTTGAATTATTGAAAAATATGTCATTTCGTAACCCAGTTACTTGACTTTTAGCTTCTTTTATTTCATTTATGTAAATTGTTTGGTTTTTTTCATTAAATAAGTATCCCACATGCTCAAGTTATTATTTCAACACTTGATGGTATAAAAACAGTGAAACCTAAAGTTAATAAGTAACTATATTAATAGTGTTAAAGTTGTACAATGTTAACTGCTAATCTAATATAAACTTACGAATTTTTAGGTGCATAGCAACACTAAGACTGTTACAGACATTAAAAAAAATCTAGTGTCAAAAAGCAACAATACAGACAACTGATTTTCACAATCTCTGCAACTCTGTAGATTATTTTTTAAAGAGAAAATTTGGGTTTGGTCACACAAAAAGCGCCCCTGGAATAGTAGGTAGGGTATGTTAATGAACAGCATAAAGTGAAGAAGAAATTTTTTTGAAGAAATATAAGTAAAATAGAACAAACATTTATTATTTAAAAATTGTGCTCTGGTATTGCAATTATTTGAAACAGTTAATCTTATTAAAACAAATTATTACATGTATATCCGAGTTGCCTTGATGGTTAAAACAATGACACTGATTTTAACGTATACCTATATTTATTTTGCTAACATGTCTGATACAAAAAAATATTAATTACGAAATACTTAACTTTTTTCATACAGAATGAGTTCATGTGAACATTTTATTTACAGACCTGTAATTTTGCGTAAGGCTTTTTATTCTCGTTTTCTCAATTATCAAGCAGAAGCACTTTTGTGCAACAAGTAGGCTTACAAGCATACCCATACCCAACAACTAAACTTTCAGTATATATTACATAAACTAGGGTACTAATGTCATCCAGACCTGCGTTTGAAAGACCTTTTGAATCACATATGACATCAGCATCTGTGAACATTCAACTGCAGCATGCTTGATACTAAGCAATGTGAAATCATTAGCATTTATATCTGTCATTGGCACAGTCATCATTTGGTTGGCTCCGTTATTCACCACTATTTAAATCATGTTGGATCCATTGCCTAAAAAACCCATGTTATTACAAGTTGTGCTCTAAAAGCATTTCATTAAAGTATAACAATGGAACACATTCAATCACTCTGAATGATGCTTTAAAAACCGGCATTGTTAAAATTACAGAACAATAATTACTTAATTTTACATTAAATCAAGATGTTATATTTGTACTTATTTCAGATATAGCTACTAACTGCACAGTTTTAAATTTTAGTGTCAAATATTTAGCTGCAACATATGCAATATTTACGATGTCCTTAAAAATGGTCAAAAATTTGTCATTGAAATTTTAATAATATTACAAATTCTTAGCGCATAAAATCTATCTAATAACCTAATTTTAACGATGTAGATGCAAACAATGTACATACCTTCAGTACAGTAAGTGAGGGAACGGGACTACACCTACTACTGTAAGGAAATTCGAGATTATTGTCTACATTAATATCTTTCAGTGTTTATCCGTTGCATGAATCATAGTTTTCCTGCGCATCTTGTAAGGCTAAATTGACATGAAACCGTCCTCTAATCAAACTATTCATGATTTGTACATCTAGACTGCCAAAACACACAAAGGAAATAACAACGACGAAAATGCAGCCACACTCATGCCTAATATAGTAAGTACCAGTTAGAATCCATTGCACCGAGAAACGCCTAAATGTATGTAGTACCACCTATCTAAGACATCACAGAGGAACGCCTAAATATACGTAGTACCACCTAGCATCCACAGTGCCGAGCCACACCTAAATATATGTAGTACAACCTAAAATCCACAGTGCCGAGCCACACCTAAATATATGTAGTACAACCTAAAATCCACAGTGCCGAGCCACGCCTAAATATATGTAGTATCACCTAACGACAGCACAGACGAACGCCTAAATATACGTAGTAACACCTAGCATCCACAGTGCGAGCCACACCTAAATATATGTAGTACAACCTAAAATCCACAGCGCCGAGCCACGCCTAAATATATGTAGTATCACCTAACAACGACAGCACGAAGGAACGACTAAATATACGTAGTACCACCTAGCATCCACAGTGCCGAGCCACACCTAAATATATGTAGTACAACCTAAAATCCACAGTGCCGAGCCACGCCTAAATATATGTAGTATCACCTAACGACAGCACAGAGGAAC
>PNEQ01050238.1:0-10473 GCA_003012365.1 Medauroidea extradentata
CACGAAGTGGACTATGGAATGGCCTGATCCACGGGCTCTTCTTTACAATTCCCTGGAACGTCCTTCTTCGGCGTTGACATCGTGTATAATTTCCAATGAAATTCTCCTGGTATTAGTCGTAGAAGTAAAGTGAGACCTTTCTGACGACGCGTATGAACAATCTAGCGTCTCGTCGAAGAAATCCTCAGGTCTTCTTGACTACACGTCTGTTCGGGATTATGGACGAGAACGTTCCTTTTTTCCATAACATTTTCTCAATCGTTCTTCAACAAAACTACTTCTCTTGTTTTAACGTCGCAACACCCATTCCAATCAATACTTTCCTCGTAGCTTACCCCGGGTTTGTTCGCCAATATGATCAGATCAGGTTGTACTCCGTGATACAAAACTAAATATTCCTAGCATAGATATAAAAGCTGTAGAAGCCATTAAAGTTTCAAAACCACAATACCTTATACATTCAATACATAGACAATTAAAACTTACATTCTTCCTGGCACGTGGTAACTATGGTCATAGAATAGTAAATACCTAGGTTAATTGACAAATAAATTGAAATTTATACTCTTCTGTAACATTGGACAAAATGCTATGTTACAGTATAAAAACAGTGTAGTTAAACTTGTTCAGTTTGTGTGCCTACTGCAGTTAATACTGAGCAATGAAAAAACGAGACGTTATTAATTTGTTTCATTGCATCCAAATTATTTTTATACGTAACCACTTAGATTGAAATAGCGAGGTAAACTCGGGAAAATATTGTAGTTTTACTAGCGGGTGCAAAACATCATCTGTGTATTTTTTCAGTCAAACTTTGTAGTATGTAAACATTACCCGAGAACAGTTTTGAACGATATTTTTTTTTACAAGCAGGAACCAAAATGACAGTAACTACACCAGAGCTCCCAGCGGCGTTAATTCTAGTGTACCAGACTTTAAACATAGATATTAAACCTGTAGTAGAATTAACCTTAGTTATGAAGGAGGTCTGAGGCAGGAACAGGACCTAAATGTGCATAATGAATGAACTCGACATGTCAACAAAGGACTGACTGCATGCAAGAAAAGGGGGGTGTAGTAGCAGGTCAGCATACTCCCTAGAGAAAGACGAGAATATATATAGTACAGAGCATGTAATACATTTCAACACATGAAAAAACATTAAAAAGCAGTCATGACTGACAAGTTCTGAATTAACAAATTAAAAATTACAAAATGTGTTACTTTATAATTTTTAAATTCGACATAAGTTCGGATTTATTAAAATTTATTAATTCAGAAATATGTATCATAAAATAATAAATTTGTGATTATGTGAACTAGAGCTAATAATGCATAAATCTACGCAACATAAAAAAAAAACTTTAATCTTAGAAAAATCGTAGGCCTTTTAAATGCCTCCGAAAGAACGAAGTTCCATACAAACATAAAAAATAAAAAAAATAAAGGGGCATCTGTTTTTTTTTATGAAGAAGTGATCTTGAGTGAGACTACCAGAGATATTGGTTTAACAAAAAAATTTAATTTTCAAACTAAAAATTACGGTTATAAAGAAGAACACGAATGGACACATATAAACATGTATTTAATGGAACAAAAAATTCTACACGTGTGTAATTAGGAAGGAGGATTAAAACAGCAGCTCGTTATTCTCTCTCTCTCTATTCTCTGCATGAATACCACGTTGGCAAAATTAATATACTGCCACACAACATTTGAAAAGGTACGTTTGTGTGGTGATATTACACGCGACCAGGGCCATATAACATAGATAATAAGGTCTATTCTTGCACACTAACAACTTGCATCTTGACCTCTATTCGCAAGTCGCTCAACTGACGGCGACTCACCTCAGCCTGACCTCAAGATATGACAATGTAGGCCTACAATAATAATAATAATAATAATAATAATAATAATAATAATAATAATAATAATAATAATAATAATAATAATAATACAAGTACGACGCGTGCCAATAAACAACTTCGTAGTTTCTATATTTAAAAATTGCGTTCTAGCTATTTGTACTATTTCGAAACACACATTATAAACAGAAATGTACAATAGAAATGTGACGGACTTGTAACGAAAGCTAGGCGATATTAGTACACATATACGCCATGTAGGCACGTCGAGTGTATAAACTTTGCACAGCAGAAGAAGACCTGTCCAAGGCTGTTATTACAAACTTGTCGCAATGAACGATATGTCGTAAAAATATCGCATGTCCCAGTTAAGCATTTTTTTTACGTCGGGCGGGATATATTGTGAGGCTAAAAAATGCCGGCTGTTTCAAAATGATCAAATATTACATTTAAAAAAATCTGATTTCCGGTTTTGTATTTGTTCGCAACTGCAAGCTGTATTTGTCATCACGGAGTTTAAATCTTTGTAAACAATATACCCACGGAGTTTAAATACAAGAAATGTCCCTGAAATTTTATTTAAAAAACGTATTTGTGCTGTATTAATTAATAACAACTATACGTATACATGTGTGCATGTGTGTGTGTGTGTGCACAGTTCATTGAACGTTTAAAAAGGCCCTTCACTAGTACACGTCATGATCGTATATGCAGTTCTCAATAACAACAAGTAAGAAAGGATTCCGAAGTCCTAGGTTTTTTTATGGAAATATTCTCCTTCTAAGACGGGGGTCTAATATTTTTTTCACCAAGAAAGTCTGGTAGTCCCAAACATGCATGGTAATGGTGCTTTCTTCGAAAATCGACTATAATCGATAGTTATCGCAGTTGTACGTTACTCTTGCCAGGGAATAGTGAGATAGAAGATGTACGTCATCAGGCTACCCTTAACCGACAATGTCTACTTGGGCTGCTCTCCAACTCAATCACCTGATCAAGTCTTCGAAGTAATTAAGGCCCGTGTGGACGGCCCTCGTCTCATGGGCCTGGGGGGAGGGAAGGGGGCGGGTGCGGGCGATATTTTACACGGTCGGCTGTAAATCGTCGTGGGCGGGGCAGGGCAGCCTGCGGAACCGGGTCAAGTGCCCCTTCCGGTTGAGGGTGGCAGAGGGGAGTGGGGAGGAGTCCCCAGCTTGAACCGGCAGTCAAACAGTGATTAGCGATCCAGAGGAGATCTGCAGAACAACGGTGGTCCTGGGAGCGTAGAGAGGAAGGCAGGAAGAAAGGAAAATATCCATCCTTGCAGGTCGGGAAACACAGCAGCGGGGGGAAGCCTGCTTGGTGGAGAAGAGAGCGGGGATATGACGCAGAAGGAAGCAGAATAATGACAGAATGATAATCATAAAGTTGCTCGGCGTCTTCCACCCACCTCCCTCCTTTCTTAGAGAGGGCGCAACCGTCCAGACCGTTTCGCACAGACAAACTCTTCATTAGCGGAGTGATTAATGGCGCTCCTAAATCATGTTTTGACGTTGTTCTCCTTCCCCCGGGACGAGAGAAAGTGAAAGGGATTCTGCGAGATCCGGAACAAAACTGCTATTTGTCTGTATCACTCTGGAACGTCACTATTGTAGAGCACGCTGCGAGACAGAACCTTCTTAACAACCCGTGCATATTCCCTGCAAGCTCAACGCCGTCTTGGGAACTACACAACGCTTTGCTAAATTGTGTTTACAGGCTGGCTGCTGGATTACACGTAAAATACAGTATGCTAACAAAACATTTTAATTATACAAAATTAGTAAACACAGTGATCAGAAAGACATGCAACCCATGTGTCGTCTCTGGTTTCCTTGTATGCTTGCTGGCTTCACCTCCAACAATTGCATATCTTCACTCCATGAGTCGGACAACTTTTCGATAGTACTGTACATGTCTCCAAGTTCAAAATATAGAAAGTTCTACAAATGTCCGGAAGCATAAGAATACACTTTGTATGGGAATTCCGAGCAATCGAGTGGGTTTGAATGTTTATATCTAAAACTATATGTGAAATTATTGATGACCTCTGAACTGTTATATTTAGGATCTACTGAAAGTACGTGGCACGGAGTAAACATGAACATTTTCGCAAAATTCGCCGTATTTTAAGTATGCCACTAGAGATAAAGCACAAAGATCTCACAGACCAATGACACGGCTGATTAATAGAAAAACTGACAGTTGTCAATTATTTGCTGGTACTGTCCTGCTACAGTAAGCAGCGATGATTGGTCCTAATTTTAGAAACTTTTTAAAGGGCGCAGTACACCAGAACTGTTTTGCCGGTTTGCAACTCAGGAGCGGAGACGAACACATGCCTCATTTATCTTACGCGAAGTTATTCCGTCGTCTTGTTGTAAGAAAGGAATTTTATGCGTTGACCCAGTAAATTTATTAGAGAAAAATCAGTGCCACAGTTACTTGTATGACCCTTACCTTGTTTACTAGGAGCTAGAATTGTATACATAACTTTTAAACTTTCTTCAGCCAGGTTGAAATGCTCTGAAGTAGTGTTTCAATGAGCATAGTGTTTTTACTGTACCCAACAACCGTTTTCACAAATGTATTTTACTTTCGTAAACGAGTGTTCCCTGCGTCTGTCTGTCGCACAGCTTTTCCCAGTACCCTAATCTATAGTACTGGTTTTTCTGTGCCCTTCCCATCTATACTGTTGCTCACTTCGGGGTGTGGATATGGCCTCAATTGCGACCATATCCTCTAGACAACCCTGCCCTGCTGCGATGCATGTCTCCTCTTCTCCAACTAACAGCCAACCAAGTGTATGAGGCCTAGCCTTGAGACACATTCAATCCCTACCTCCTTCGTTATTAGCGACTAATGCATGTCGGAGTACCCACAGACTGAGACGGGGTACACGCTTACGTGGCGAGATATGGGGGGCTCGTCAGATAAAAAAAAAATTGCATTGTGAGCAGGTATGACAGAACAAAACAACGTGGTTTTAACTACCTTTAACACTAACATACCAGCGGGTTTCTTAATACCAGCTAAGATTTTTCCAAGAGTTTCCAAGTCACAAATCTTCAAAAGAAAAGAGGCCACGGTTGTCGAGGGGCCTGATCTCTCGCCTCCCACCACGGCGATCCGGGTTCGATTCCTGGCGGGGTCGGTCCCGGATTTTTTTCGCATGTGGGAATCGTGCCGGACGATGCCGTTGATCGGCGGGTTTTCTCGGGGATCTCCCGTTTCCCCGGCCCTTTCATTCCGGCGCCGCTCCATACTCACCAGCGCGGAAAACCTCGATGCTAAGCGCTGACCAAAATCTCTCACTCACTCCCTCTCACTCCAAAAGATAAATATGTACAATAAGTAGAGCCCACGATTTTCGGTGAAAAGAATTCTGCAACAATTTGTTTCAATACCTTATGTGCACAAATACAGCTCTGCTTCTTGAGTATTGGCAGAATGTAGGCGTGGCTCATTTGACTAGTGCCAGCAGGGACAAGGTTACTGCGACACCACACGTCTGTGATTTGCGGGTAAAACCCCGAGACGCTGAGAATTTAAAACAGCCAATCGCTGACCACGAAGCAGAGCTGCATATGTGCACATAAGGCATTGAAACAAATTGTGGCAGAATTCTTTTCACCGAAAATCGTGGGCTCTAACAATAAGGCATTAAAACTTTCATTTCATTCTTAAAATTATTTTTATTCTCGAAGTATACAGTGCGTACAATAACACTGCCACGATAGGTTTTTAATGTCGGACTTGGCGTTCCTTAAGCTGGTGGACATGCACATGTTGTAGTTGTGATACAACCTTGCTACGTAGCGGTCCAAGTAAGTGACTCATGGTAACAGAGATGGCGAAAAACCGCGAGATTAATTTCTGTCAGCGTATTATTGAAATTATTGTAGCGTCACGCACCTTGTATGATTGTACGATGGTTATATCCGTGGCACGGTTTAGTTGTTCACATACCAATTACAGACGTTCAGTCGTAACGCACCAGAATTATTGGCCCAGTTAAATAGGAGCTCACCAGTAATGAAAGGCGGCCGTACTACATACACGACATTGAAACCTAGCAACAAGTCAATTTACCCGCGATAAATCCCCATGCCTAGTCACGGTACACATATACTTCTTTACTACCTATATCATCCCTCAAACTTCCTGAATAATATTTAGAAACATTTTTAATAACGCCGATAAATATTACCATAATATTGTTATTATGACATTATATGTTCAACGGCACATACACATTTACAAGAGCATCGATTCAGCAACATATATCTACACATCCTAACATTTCTTCTACAATTCCAAAGAAAAATTTCCAAAATCCTGTTGCCAAAATAATTCTATGCGAAACCGCAAACATTTTCTGGCAAATCTGCAAACGTTATCTTTGTAAATGGTGCTTCTTTACAAGAATAACATTTTTAGTTATATAAAGAATTAATTTGGCAAAATTACAAAACATCTACAGTGCACTCAGACAATGTATCCACATTAAAGAAAATACACAATTTATTATAATAATCTAAGAAGCAGATCGTGACTGCAGCTAATTTAGGATATTCAAGGAAACTCTTTTTCCTTGCCCAGACATTTTGCAGATACGAGAACGCTTTGAACGGATCGTGAAGTCGGATATTTAGTAAGCAATTAACTTAGAGATCTTTAGATCTGATATGGCTGGAGCTCAATACAAAAATAAAGTGAGGAAAAAAAAACAGAAACACTCTGCGTATGAAATTTGAAAATTTCCACCACGATAAAAAAAAAACTTGCGTGAACGATTCGCTATTCACATGTTCACGCTCAAACGCTCGGCCCTTTAAATAGCATCGTTAAAAATACATATATTTTTCAACACAGAATTTTTTTCTGTCTTAGAATTAAAAAAAAAAAAAAAACAAAAAAAAAAACACAGAAACTTCGAACAAAGCAACACGCTAGAGAAAAAAGTTCGAAAGCCTGGGGCATGGAGCAAGAGGAAATAAATTACAAAAAACACTATAAAAAATCTCAACAAACGTTTGGCAATTGGAAACCTTTCACTGGAATAATTTCTGCTCAGGGATTAGCGTAAGCACATAGTTAAATGTAGCAAGCAATCTGAGAAGGAATCGCAACCTACTATACGTACGTAGGTTTATAAACTGTCATGTTTGTACACCCGATAATAAGGTTAGGTGTATTTGGAAATGCGTTGAAAACTTATACACGACTTTAGCTTAAAGTGATTATTATGGGCGGTACGCGCCCTTAAAGTAAGAGGTTTGATCATGCTTCTGTGAACGTAAATTAAGAAACCACATGATATCAACGACTACTTTATCGATGAAGTTTACGTGAATGAAGCTGCCAAAATGTTTTGGTTTGCGTTTTTTAAAATCATCCCTCTAACATTAACACAATTCGTATAAGGGTCATTGCAATTGCTCGAAAAGCGGTTACCGTGCATTTTCATCAATATTCTTGATAATTTATGAAGCAAAAATTTGACTGTAACAAAAAAGGTTACCTTTATCTGACACTCCTAGGGCAATGGTTCTCGTTGAAATTCATTTTGTAATCCTTTCACAAGTCGATTAATAACGCCTGCCGCTATGCAACCTGTGTAACGTACGCTATGCGGGTTGTCTACCACACGGGCTCAGTGCTATACACCTATGTTTTGTGGGTATTTAGGCCTGTATGTCATGTCAGTTTTCACAGATTTACAGAATGAGAACTGAAAAATAGTACCATTATTAACAATGACATTAATGATAAAAATACTAACATATTGCTATAAATTACAGATTTTTAATGGCTGTACTAGTCTTAAAACCGCTGTTGGTCGGGATGAATGTTCAGAGAATGTATTACATAGGTAGTTGTTTAAATAGGTAAACTGGGATGTCGGCGCACAAATGTCTCTGCCCTAAAAAGGATTGCCAGATTCTGCCTCATGCTTAGCGTGTTTCGAATTAAATGTATTTATTTAATTAATCAAATATGATTAATGATGCACAGCTGTTGTCATAAGATCGTCAGATAATGACCCCTAATTACCTAAATTTACGCTCCGAACTACTCGTTAACTCAAATTGGTGCGATTTAATGTTGTACACGAGACACTTTCTATCACCAACCTGTTAAAATAAATATTTAATAATGAAGTAAACCAACGTCCAAAGAAATCTTCCATGTAGTAACATTCTTGGTTATATAGGTATTGTGATACGTGCTCATAAAGTTAAAGAAATTGCTGCACAAATTGTGCGCGCTAATAGTCAAACACGGTTCGTCACATCATGCGTCAGTGCTAGTTATTACGATGGTAGCATGAGTTCTCTCAAAACTATTCCACACATTTATTGGCAACTACTGTATAGCTAAGTAAACTAACAGTAATGTAAACGTAATACAAAAGCCTACATACTGACACGACTGCAGATAAAGTCGTGTCATAACTTGCCCTTGTATATATTATTATAGTAAAGGCTTAATATGTCCACCATTGACTTCTATGCACAGAGTACATCTACGGGTCGTTGATTGCCGCACGCGGGAAGATATCCCACGTCTGTCAGCGATGTAGTCTGAGGAGACAGAAATCAGGAGTTCTTCTACGCTGTTTACTGGAGTCTCATAAACAAATTAAGAGGGCGTGGTACATAATTCAACGCTAAAAGCATTAATCAATAACTGTAGGTTTCTTGAAGCCAATTTGTGAAAATTAAACAATAGCAATCCTAGACAATAGTTTTAGCCAACGTTTTAAACTAAATTGTTCCCAGTGTTACGAACTTCTGAGGCACAATCTCTGACGCCGGAACCTCGTGCATTTAACTGCGGTGCGAGAGATCGCGCGTAACGAATTAGTAATTCTCGATAAATATTTACTCATAAAGTTGGTAAATACCATTATACAGGATTGTCATTGAGTACGTTATCCATATTGGCTTCGAAAAAAGGGTAGAAATCAATTGATGTTTTCAGCGTTTATTTATCTACCACGCGCTCTTACCCACAAGAAGTGGAGCACTGTCATATCTAGCGAACGTGGCGGCAATCTTACTGGCTCTCCGCGTCTATCCAATGGCCTGAGAACCTTGTGTTCTAATATAGCCAACATCTGAACAAAATGTGCTGCCACACCAACATGTTGAAACCACGTATAATTTCTTACAGCCAGTAGAACATTCTCCAGTAGCGTTGCCTCCACGAAAATGCGGTAAACGTTAGCATTTCATCGTCCAGAACAACGTCGGTTTGTGTGACGCTCTTGATAAATACGACGTGCGGCATGGCTGTTTCCAACAGCTGATTCATACACTAACATCAAAATCTGTGTGTTCCGACCAATTAAACCGTCCGTAATAAACGATGCTGTACCACCTTCACAGTACAAGTCACTGCTTCAACATACCAAATACGCATCGTCTTGCCTTCTCTTGCGTCGGCGACACACGTGCCATGCATTCATACTAGCTGTTGTTCTGAAGATATTACATAACTAGTAAACACGCAACCCGTTTACCCCTGTGTGCTGGTATGACAACACGGCCTGGTTAAGATTGTTACAACAAAATACAATTTTTGCATACCTTTGGCATGTTTAATTCTCACATAACTGCTCATATCTGGTAGAGCCATTCAAAGTGTTTCGAGAACAAAATCCTTGAGGAACGACTGCAGGAAATTTGTGGGGCAAATCATGGGCGCTTGCAACTTATTTCTAGTGTACTTGGCGTCGATCGTTGTGGTACCTAACTCATGTGGCGAAACAAAGAGTCGGTGGTTCGATCCCAGTGTCTGGTACGACACTAAAGAGCGCCGCGTTAGGTAAACGAATGGTTTGGAAGACTACATTAAGTCAGTAAATGCCATTATCTGACGACTTCATGAGCGTAACTTTGCTACGCAAAAAAAAAAAAAAAAATTAATTAAATTAATAATCTTGGTTATAACGGGACAATCCTTTCTATGGCATTGCCAGTTGTGCGCCGAAATCCTAGAACACCTCTTTAAACAACTGTGTAACACATTCTGTTAACTTTAATACCGCACCAACGGCGTTTTAAGACCAGTACAGCCATTCAAAATATACAGGGTGGCCATAAAGTCTATGTACAATTACAAAAATTTATAACACAAGAACTATAGCAGTTAGAGACGTGCTGTTTGCGGCAAAATGAAGACCAATATCTAATGTTTGATTCATGTTGCAGGTAGAATCATCATAGAGAAGATCGTGTCTTCATAAAATGATGACGCCACAAGAGAAAGTCAAGTGTGTCTTGTGGTATCATGAGACACAGTCACCGGTTTGTGTTCAGCGGAAATTCCGGACGGAATAGGGACGACCTCCACCTGACAGGAGAAGCATAATTTCGTGGTAGGCGAAGTCGCCTAATTTGGTGATATGTGGAACATTTCATGAAATTTCCTGTGCCCAGAAATAATGAGCCAAAAGGTATCTGTATTATGGTTTACCCTTAAATGTTGCCTACAATTTGGTATAAACAGTTTCTACTTATTGTGATGTTTTACAAAATTATGATGAAAATACTAAACACTTGTCATTGCTACTTAACTT